>VWZP01008835.1:3169136-3211465 GCA_013396995.1 Dicaeum eximium | reverse complement strand
GGGGGGGGGGGATATTTGAGCACAGTTGCACATTTATATATTTCTTGTTTACTTAATGGAAAAAAATCAGACTGGAGCTTGAACCATGTCTGTCCTGGGCATTTCTGTTAACAGAAATATTTTACTTAGAGGTCTTACATTTAGTTTTACAAAGAAATTCTAATATATAGTATTCCCAGTTTTCTAGCTTCATAGGTGTCATGTAGCTGAAATAATATAGTAACTATTAGATATGTATTTTAGAAATTATCTAAAGTATGGTTTATATAGTCTTTACAGGGCAGGAAATTAAAATCAAAATTAAGTAAAATCTATGAATATGTAGAAAATTATCCTTATGTTTCCTGTACATGTCCTTAAACTGACTTTACTAGTAAACTTTTTACAGTGAATATTCATATTGCACACTTCCCTTTTAATTTTTTTTTTTTTTAATAATGCTGATATCTAATACTGGGCAGTTATAGTAGTGGCTGAAACTGGTTGTTGTGTTTTCTCTGCGGGCCGCGGCCGCGCTCGGCTCTCTGCCTGTGGCAGCGGCGGGCCCAAGGGATCCCGGCCGGGCCTGGGCCGCTGCTGCCCTGGGGCGGCCTCTCCGCTCCCCGTGCCTCGGGAAACAAAATGGGACCGCTCGCCTGTGGCATGGCTCCGCTCATCCCTCCGGCTTTAAAGTCCGGGTTTGTTTCCCAGCAAGCAATGGGAGAACGGCGGGACCCACACGTGGATCCCTCCGGCGGCCCCCACAGCCCCAAGTCGCTCCTCACCTGGCCCGAGCCCTTGGTCCCAAGCCCTTTGTGGGCATTATTGTCTCCTGCAGTGTGCGTGCCTCCTTGCATTGCTCTTTTGAAGTCATAGGTGCTTGCTCGTACTTTTAAATTCCAGATCACCTTTCTTTATCCAAAATTCACGTAACTGCTGGGCTTTTATAGATAGGATTGCTCAAATTCCTGCAAAAACTTTGTACTCTGGCGACTACTTGACTCAGTCCGACGTTTTTCCTCAAGGTTACTGACAGTGTAGAGAGACAACTGCAGGGAATATTTCCTCAATTTTTGCAGCAGAGAGCTTGGCATGTTAAGTTAATAAGTAATGAGAGGAGATTTGGTCTGCTACAGGAGGGTACCCGCTGCAGGGTCTGAAGGTTCCTTTCAGCTGTAGGTTCCTTTCAGCCATCCGTCATGCTACACCAGACACTGCAGAGACACCAGGCAGTCAGGTAAGGGATTTTCTGTCCTGAAATGTCTTAGAAGACTCAACTGAGGACAGTCCTCAAAGTCCTTTGAGCATTTCTAGAGGGAACTATTTCTAGGTATGCAAAAATATGTAATACTAAGTTGTGCTGAAATGTGTTTTATCAAAAGTCATAGTAATGATTTGGGTGTATATTAATTGCAGCCGGTTTAAACACAGGCAAACAGATTGAACTTTTATTGTTGTGAATACAAAACATATTCTCATTTATATTCTTTGATTGAAAATCATTATTACTTTGAGTATAATTGCCATAATTTATCACATTGTTGAAATTTTCCAGTAATATGGTACTATTTGTCTACAGTTCCACTCTAATTACACATAATTAATTATTCACTTTTCTCAATTGCTAATCGCCTTTTAACATAAACTTAAATATAAACACAAAAATATCGCTTCAAAGAGAATAGAAACATAGTTTGTTAAACTTTTTATGTCTGTTACAATTGTGGCTTCATAGAGTGAGGGGTTGGTAAAAGTGTTAAAACAGTAGGTCATGACTCAGTAAATTAGGAGGCCCTTGTCAGACACGGAGGTGACACTGTCCTCAAGGGTGAGTAAAAATGTTGAGGTAGTTAGTGCCTTCTTTAGCTGAGTCTTTAACAGAGAGACCAGGGCAGTCAGTTCCCTGAGCTGGTCAGGGAACAGGGACAGGGAGCAGAACAGACCCTCTGCAATGCAGAAGGAAGGGGTCACACACCTGCTGTGTCACCCAGACACTCACAAATCTCTAGTGCCAGATGGGATTCACCCATCAGAGGGTGCTTACAGAGCTGGTGGAAGAGCTGCCAAAACACTCTCCATCATTTGCCATTAGTCCTCATTAACTGGGGAGGTCCCACATGACCAGAGCTTGGCCTGTGGGATGCCCATCTACAAGAAGGGCTGTAAGGAGGATCCAGAGAATTGCAAGCCTGTCAGTCTGACTCCAGTGCCAGGGATGGCCATGGAACAGACAAGTTTAGGAAAGGCAGGTCCTGATTGACCAACCTGATATCCCTTTATAGCAAGGTGGGGTTCAGTCTCTTCACCTAGGCAACTGGTGAAGGACAAAAGGAAATTACCAGGACAACAAAATTACAGGACAAAAGGAATTACCTCAAGCTGTGCCAGAGGAGGTTCGGACTGAACTTCAGGAGGAATTGCTTCACTGAAATGGTGGTTAAACTTTGAAATGGGCTGCCAAGGGAGGTGGTGAAGTCAACATCTCTGGAGGTGTTCAAGAAATGAATGGGTGTGGCACTAAATTCTAGGGTTTACTGGTGTTAGGTCAAATGATCTTAAAGGCCTTTTACAACCTTAATGGATCTTTGATTCTATAAATTCCCATGCTTGGTTTCTATACTTTTGAGTGTAGTTCGGAGCTACGTAACCAAGTAAATTATATTGTGTGAGGTGACAGCTTATTAGAGGAATAAACAAAAACGTCTGGTTTAAAATATCAATAATCTTATTCAAACCTCTCTGCAAATACAGTCTTTATTGTGCTGAGGCTGAAGAGGGAAGACCCCAACTTTGGCACACCACCACTTGATAATAAAAGACTGGTTTGTGGCACTGTCAGGGCCATGGTTTTGCCTTTTCTAGTGGAGGGATCTTGTATGACTGTAGAGAAAGCAGCACTTAATCCTTCCTCAGTGCGTCAATGAGCAGAAATATGAATGTATGATATAGCTCAAAATTACACCTTTAAATGCAATTTATAAAACCATGCTTAGAAAATACCCAGTAATTGTCAAAGCAGAAGAAAATCTTAGCTTGAAAAGAATAAATAATTTTCCTGAATTCAGCTGTCTTTAGAACGTAGACATATCTCATAATCAAGTGGTTGTTAAAATCTAACATGTAACTGTTAGTCCTGGTACAAATTTGTGTGCATATAAATACATCTATATATATGTATATGCTTGTATGTGTACATTTCTAGACCAGCAATAGGGAATAAATTTGAGAGTCTACCCGATCTAGAATTAGCATGCTGCACATCAGTAATTAGTTTGCATTACTAGCATGTCTCAGATATTAATAAGGGCTGTTGCAAGAGAGCTAGTTGACAAATTTGGGCGGGTTAATGAGCTTAAAAATAATATACCCATGTATATGTATTTTGTCATGATTATTTTGAGAACAATACTAACTTTAAAACAAAGTTTAATGGAGTTATAAATGGACATGAACAAACTGTACCTCAAAGATTGTTGCAGCTCACTTAGGATTCAGAATGCCATCCCATTTTCATTCTCAGTATGAATTGAGTTTGTATTGTACAGTACATAAATGATTTTCCTCGACTTTTTAAAAGGCAATATGTATTAATATTTTAAACTGAAGTAATTGCTTCTTGTTCAGCAATGGGTTTCATTTATGAGTGTTTATCCCTAGCAAATGGAAAGTATGGTTAATCTAAGTTAAAAATGGATTCTTTAAATAGCTCTAATTGCGTTCTGTTTATATTTGTATGTTTTAGACTCTTAAGATTTAATCAGTAGCAGTTCTAACAAACCATAATGTTTATTAGCTGGTTTTAAATTATTCTTATGGATGATAGTTCAATGAGAAAATAAATGATGATTTTCCTACTATAATGCATGGTAAATAAAAGATGGACCTGCACAAAAAAGAGAAATTACATATTATATCACTCAATTTTTATATTAGAAATACAGAGAGAATGGAAGAAAACTTGAAACTGGAAAGGGAACAGCTTCTATTTCTAATTTCACTTATGCAGATTCTTTGTAATTTTTGCATGTTTGGTTGAACATTTTACATCAAATACTTTGAAATGCAGTACTAAAATATATTAAATGTTGAAAAGTAGAAGAAAGTATCAGTTCTCCTAACTAAAAAGCAATGAATCCAAAATGAAAATGTGTCTGGATTATATTGGTGTTATATGTCTCTTGACATTCAGGGTAGTTCTGCTGTTCAGGGTAACCAAAATGTGGTTGCTTAAAGACATGGAGCCAAATTCCCCGGTTGGATTTGCAATGTTCTTGTGATTTCTGGAAACAGGTTAGAAGGAGGCTATTTCAGAACACGTTTCCCTGGAAGTGCTCCAAAAGGTTGGTCTGTTCAGGATTATCAAAATATCCTGCCAAGAAATGTCTGACGTACTGTGTGTGATCCCAGGAAGATGGGGGTGAGTGAGCAGGGTGTGCCAGCTCCAGATTATCTGAATTCTTCCATAAGGGGAGTTGTCAGCAGTCAGCAGAGTTGTATTTGCCTGAATAAAATATGATTTTATTGATACAGCTGAATTCTATCAATCCAAAAGTGGGCAGTAATACTATATATTTGTTTAATATTTTCAACTGATCTTCTGTGGACATAAAGTCTTACAGTCACATTATCCACTTGCGGATTTCTCTCCACTTCTGTCCCACGTCCTCAATAACTTTAAAACATTAATGATTCAACTAAATTTGACAGGGGCTAGGGGTCTCAAAAATGCTTATATTCTTACAAGCTCCAGGAAAAAAGAACACATATAACCTCTGAGTGCCCTGTTAGAAAATAGGCAACTGGAGATTAATCCCAGTTAGACATGGGAGAATCCACTTAGGGAGAAAAGAGCAGTACAAACCTCCTAACTGCAAGAAAATCTTCAGAGTTTTCACCGTCTTTAAACAGCTTTATCAACAACAAGTCATAATAACATGAAAACCTGATTTTTTTTTCTGGTAGACTAGAGTTAATGTGTTACGAACATTTAGAGGAAAAGAATACAATGCCTCTGAATTGGTTAAAAAAATTGAATATTTAATTCTAACCTTTCACTGGTGATATTGAAAGCATTCTTTGAAATACAGATATTTTACAATCTGTAGACCTATTCTGTTTCTGTTGCATTTAAGTGTCATTAAATGGAATTGCACTTTTCTCCTTGTTAAGCTTGTTTGATTGGAAAAAAAACAAGGTTTAATAAAATCTAATTTTGAATTAGTTGATTAAAGCCAAGTCTCTTAAAATATGTGATTTCCCTCTGTGGTTCAGGTAATCTTATCTTATCTAGCATTGTTCAAAGCCTTATGGAGATTTTCAAGTTACCAGTAGAATATAAAATTAATTTACACAAATCTATTTTACTTTAATTTCTCCTAATAAAATTGTAATGTTCTGATTGCAAAGTAAGGGTCTGCCTCTGTGTATATAAATATTCTTGGGTTTCTTACTGGATGTTAACCGTGGCAGTGAATTCTCTGTTCTAAAAAGAAGTGCTGGCAGAAGGTTACATAATGTAGTTTTGGATATTTAGGTCTTACTTATTCTCAATCACAGAAAATATTAATAAAAGGCAGCATTACAAAAACAATTACATTTTGTCCTATTCCACTGTAGGGAGAGATTTTTACTTAAAATGTAGAGGAAAATTCAGACAGGATTCCCTCACTAAGATGACAGCGGTTGTTGAGTTGGAACAGCTCAGCTTTGCTCATGTAAATAAATATTCATGGAAGACTAGGACATTATATATGCTTCTTAAATTTAGCTTTGAATCTAGCTGCCAGCTATGTTGATGCCAACACCTCCCAAATGTGAAAGCCTCAACCTTGTTCAAACATGATTTTAGAAATTTATTCATCCTTTATACATCAGATTTTTTTTTCCATTATAGTATAAGTAAAAACTTTCCAAGTTTAAAGACATACATGTTATGCCAAAGGTTTGGTCCACAGAAAACAACACACCCTGTTTAGGGAGACTGGCCGATAAATTGCTGGAGCCTAACCCAGTCATCTGGAAAAAGTAATTCTGTACAACTGCCCTATTAGTGCCCAATACTGAAAACAGAACTTTGGGCTACACCAGGCATTGGTCTAAAACACTGCACCTCATTTTATATTATGTTTCATGGTCAATATCTCACAGTCTGTTGCTTTTTGTTTTGTTTTCCGAATAACTTTAATGACATATATTCAAAATCTCATTGCAAAAGATTAAATCGGGAACGAAAACCTACTGGGAATGCCTTGACTAACAGCTCTCCATTATTTGGGGGATGGTATTTCTCACTCTCTTCATGTTAGAACTGTTATACATGGTTTAAATAGTTAATATCCTGATAAATAGGGAAGAATGATTGCCTCAGTGGTGGTGGTACTCAGTTGAGATATTTGGTTATTCTTAAGGAGAGAGAGAAGACTTTTAGTGCTTGCCATATGGTTCCCTCAATCACTGTCCTCTTTTATGGTTTTGACAGTCAATTTCATTCTCGAGAAATTTTCTGTTTGGCATCAGGTCAGATTTTGTGGTATAGGTGATGGTTGTTTCCCAGCACAGGCACCATGCAGTTTTCAAAGACTTACAGGAACACTAAAAATCACTTTGGATCTATTCTTATATATTTCAGAAAAAAATACTACAAAGGATTGATTAAGATTAGAAGTGTTAACTCTGGGGAAACGTGGGGAGGAGAAAACCTCTTGAATCTTCTGAAAATGTTATGGGGTGTCACTGCAAATATGTTGTGGGAGGAATAATAGTGCTCTCGTAAAAAAAAAGGAGAGGTGGTAAAGAAGGTGGCAGTCCTGTATGCCATTTAGCTTAATTTCTGTGAAGATCATAAATATGTAAAGCAAACTGTACAATAATATTCTGTCTCTAGGTACTTATATTTAATACATATGTAATCTTATCTAGACAGAGCCTCTTTTTTAAAATTGTGATTGCATTTTCCCCCTTTAGATTTAAATTTTAAAATAAATTCTGTGTACCCAAGGTCATATTTTTAAGCGTATCCTCCGTGCCATTGCCCCTCATGACCGATGCTCACGGATTCTGTATTGACTCATGTGATGACACTTTACCACACTGCCGTGTTTCTTCGACCCACCTTGGAAATTACATTAGCTCACTATAGATTTTGCACAGAAGTTCAAATAGATTTAAATTTATTCATACACCCTATGATTCTAGGGATGTTTTCCTCTTTTGTTTTGCAAACATGACATTTGCTTTCCAGTCCCCCAGCTTGAATAGATTTTGCAGTTCAAGAAAAGCAGTGAGGAAAACACGACTGTACTCCTTACCAGTTCTTTCTGATGGTTCTTTCTTCTGTTGTTCATTTTGTTTGTCCTATGTTATAGACTCAAACCCTTCATCACCAAGATTAGAAATAACTAAAACCTCCTCATTTTGACTGGACAGACATTGCTATGCCAGAGTTATTTTCCTTTTTAAATAGTTAACTGCATATGGTTAGTATTCCTTGCCATATTTGCCTGCATTCATATAATTGTGAGTGAAAAATGTTACAAGACAAAGACTTATTTTCAGCATTTTAGAAAGCTGTTTGAATAGTGCACTGATAACATCTCAGAATGTGGAGGTCCCATGTGATTCCACCATTCAAGAGAACTTCTTTCATATGTGATTAATTCCAAGATCCATTTAATCCACCACATTATGGTGGTCAATTTGGGGCATCTGTGCTGATGAAAATGACTTTTGATTGTACCTAAATGGCTTTTACATGCAGTACTCCATGCCAGTTGACTCTCCAGTTCAAAGTGAGATAAAATAGAAGCCATTTTCTGGATAGGGCTTTTTTTATTCCTCTTTTTCCCCTAGTCAGCTAATCAGAATTTATATCTAATATCAAATTAGCTGGTTTGCAATGTGTGATTTAGAAATATTCCTAGATACTTCTGGGTATTTTTCCTTTAAAATTTAGACCAGTGGCATTTTGATTTTATTTATCATCACTTTTTCTACAGTACATATTAACGTTAATCTCTGCATGACTAAACAAATGATCCATCAGTTACATGTTGGCTCAAATAAGAATGTACATGTGCAGAAAAACAGATGCACTGGCTGGAGAATTTAATACATTCTCTTTTAGAAATGGGTTGCGTGAAGAGACTTTTCTTTAAAGCCAATGTGTGTTAGAGATTTGGCCTTATTCCTCACTTCCTAAACTCTAAAATTCACCTTTCAACTGGTTTTCAGTGTGCCGGCCATCTGGGTGTGAACTGAATTGCTGTCTCAGCCAAGAGACAGATTGTAAAATGACTCTGTAAGGATTAAGCCCTGGGTGACTACCTGATAGAATGATGCAGTCAATCTTAACTGAGAGATTCATCTGATAGCACTCAAAAAGAAAAAAAAAAATAGGGGAGGTGAGGGGGGATGAGGTAGACTTAAACTTAGCTTCCAGCTTTAGTTATCTAGTAGTAATTCACACACTTTTCCCCCAGAAAATTCTTAGAGTCTCTCAGGCTTCTAAACAAATCATAATTCTGGTTGCCACTCTGTCTAAGGATTGGAAATAGAGGCAAGAAAGAAAGGCGAGTTTTTGATATATTTTTGAAATTAGTAGAGGAATTGATAGTGTTATGTTATTCTTTGTTTTATATTTTTGACATTAAAAAATGCCAAGTGTTGCACATTAATAAAAAGGTACTGCTATGTTTAATTGTTCAGAAAGTTTAAGATCTGTTTAAAGACTAACCTTTTATTTTATATGGTAATGACATGTGGAAAGTGTGAAAAAAAATCATGGAAATGTGAATGCTGAGTCTGCTAGGATTTTTTTTTTTAGCTGCTATTAGTGGATTGACAGTTTATGATGATAAGTTAGAATTCCATCTCAAGAATAGTTAATAACAGTACATTGAGAACCTTCTTTTTCTGCATTTTCATTGTCCCGTAGTATTTTGAAACATATAAGGAGTCATCAGTATCTTGATTGAAGGTGTTGATGGCTAATTAATATCTCTAAATTTTATGGTGACTTCCATTTATACAAAAATAGCTGATATCTGGAATCTCTTTGTACTTCTAATTTTGTTTTTCAGACTCTGAAATAATCTAAGATTACCAAGACAGAAACTAGAACAGTTCTTACTAAGTCCACATGCCACTCTCCCCTGATCCAAGAGACTACCTGTGAACCCTTGCTATCAGGCTCTTGTTTTATGTGTGAGGTGAAGTGGAAATCCTATCCAGGTGCTGGTTTTGGAAGGGGTAGGGTTGGGGGAAACACCAAAGGTTTTTTTAATTACTATTTTGCTTTACAAAAAACACATCCTTGTGACTGATTTACTATTGGGGAAGCTGTTCATAAAATCTTTTTAACTTCAGTTGCCATCAGGCCAGCTGCAACTCTTAATTTCTACGTCCTCAAACTAATATATTCTCCTGCTGATCCTTGCAGGCTCTGCTAGAGAAATATAATAAATCCATAGGATGGACGGTGAGACAGGTAGGAGAGGCAAACTTTATACATTTCTAAATATGCAATCCAACATTTTCCCTGTGACATCACCAACACAAACACCAGTAAACAAGGTTGTTGCAAGGCCAGACAAGCCTCCCAAGACTTCTCCAAGTTGTGGAATCATGTAGGAAGTAAATATGTACATTGCATTTATTTATATTAGTATAACTTTAAAATATAGCTGATATGCCTTGCTAAAGTCATGAGAAAACACTCTTTTACAGAATTTACTCGCGGATTTTATAGTATATCTTCATTCTTTCTTCTGTTTACAGTGTAAAAGCACATCTGGATTTATGGATAACGCATACACTGCTGGCTGCAAAGTCAGGCACATACTCATTTGAAAATGTTTATATTGTAGCCTACACAAAGATTATGCTCTTTTTAGGAGTTCTTTTGTTGTGTTCTTCTTCATATTGCACAAAATCCGGATGTTATTGTGTATAAAAGATTCAGATTACAAACGATCTGGGCTACCAGCAGTATCACACCCAACTTAATACTGCTGTTACTTTTGCCCTAAGCATGCATTCTTTTGTTTTAAAAAACTGCTTCAGCAAGATGCTAGATCAATAATTGCGGAATTAATTATGGTCAGACCCTAGTGATGTCTGTGTCTTTCATTTTGTAAAACATGTGATTATCTAAGAACGAAATAAACAAACAAAAGGGTAATTTTTCTGTGTCTGTGAGTATCGAATGCTTAATAAAACTCATAATTTCCTTTTTTGTTCAGATAGGCAGAAAAATGTCAATGCAATGAGTTAATTTTCCTAATATTTCACCAGGCTTTGGTGAAACATTTTGTAACACTTATCATTAGCATGAAATACTGTAGATTAAGATGGTGATCAACTACTTCTAGCATGCAAATGATTCAAGCACATGTACGTCTTAGTACCATGATGCCATAAAACTTTACCCTGGAAAAACCCTGGACTCCCTAAAGCCACTAAATGCATTGGTGCCTTTGATGTTTTTTGATGAAAAGTAATAGATGAAACTTGTTACAACTACATGTGTTAATCTTTCTTCTTTATTCTGTCCTTCATGGATTCAGATCCCAAATGAAATTCTAACTTGGGATAAGATTGTGTTGATTTGTTTGGGGATTATTTGTTATTTCTTATTAAGTGTATTGGTTTGGGAAAGGATTATATTAAATTTATATATAATTATGAGGTTTTTTCCACTTATGCTTAATATTTTCAAAGAAGTAAAAAATTAACATTCTTTAGGAAATATTGGAAAAAAGCCGTTTCAGTTTGATGTAGTGCATTTTTCTGCATGATGTACAACTGTAAACTGCACATATCATTAAAAAGGAAGCCGGTTTTTATTACTGTGGAGAAAACACAAAATGGAAAACAGGTCATTCTTCAGTGAAATTCTGTTACACATCATGTCATAACTTCTTGGTCTTGTGATTGTTCCAGATCTACTTAACTAACATGAGCAGCAATATTGGGTTTTGGTCACTCCAAGGTGAATTATTGTAAGTGAAAATTAATTCAAAGGTAAATAACTAGAGATGGCTTATTGTTAATGAGTCTCAGCTTCTTGCTATATATTTTAATTTATAAAAATTGATTATGAAAGTTTGATTAAAGTGGATTTTGAGATTTTATTTTGCATTTCCAATGAGTTTTTACAATTGTCTCTGTGTGGGAATCTTTGAGTCAAGTACAAGTATTTTGCAATGAGTTTGATTAGAAGGTTGGTATGAAGAGCAAGTTCATTCATATTCTGTGACAACATTGAATTTTGCAGTCTTATAATGGCCATATATAAGTATTTATTTGTCTTGTTATACTGCTTTGGTTTTCTGGCTTAAAAGAATTGTAAAAGCTATAAAAATGAAAAATACAGAACTGGGTCTTTGCCCAATACACCTCAGTGTTCACTGTGTAAGGTAAGAATCATGGTCTCAAGGGGGAAATATGTGGGAGAATGCTTGAGGATAAAATTGGTGTCACAGTCCAGGAGAAAGGAGAGCTGTGTCAGCCATTAAACAATTCAGAGCACAGGCCATCTGAGCTGAGGGTGACACAGCACCCCCAAGTAATTCTGGAGTCAGATGCTACAGTTTCTCTCCTTTCAGTTCCAGAGATACTGTGATGCCAGGCTGAAGTATTATTCCACCACTGCTTGTTTTTCTGGAAGAAAGTTTGTCTGTCTGTCTCTTACCAGATGCAGAAATTCTTGCTTTTCACTTTTTCCCTTCAACAAGGAGGATATAGCCTTCCCCTTTTAGGAGGAGAATTAATGAAGTAATCTATGAATGACAGTAGAGAATGGTTTGTGTCTTTTATGTTTCTCGTGCACCCTCATATATATGCTCTACTTTGATGGTCCTCCTCAGCTCTTCTGGATATTCTGAGGAATACAGGCCCATTTCCAGGAAACTTGAAGTCTTTGAAGATGGCAAACTTAAAGGTGCAAAGAAACTAAGGCAACACAGTCAGTGTAACTAGAAATGCTTGAGAGGCAGAAGTAAAATAATGAGGAAAAATGTCAGCTGCTAAAGAAACTTTTTTCCTGGCACCCTCCACAGATGAGGTAGTGAACCCTTTCATGCTACCTGCAAAGATGAATTCTAAATATTTGGGATATGAGGAAAGGAACAGCTATGTCATTGACAGTAATACAAAAAAGCAGAAAATTTGTAATTATTTAATGTGTTTCTGCAATATTTATATTGTTAAGGTCAACAAAAGCCTGCAAAAAATGTAAATCACTAACTCTAGAGGAGAGCAAGGGAATGCACTTTTTATTGAATACACAATTATTAGGCATGAGGCAGGAAGCCTTTTCATTGACAAGAGACATTGAGGCACAAGAGAGAAGAAACACATTGGTTGGAGCCATTTTTTTTTTCTCTTCCTGTCTTCCCTAGAAGACTGAGGGCAGGTGTCCTTGTTGTGATGATCAGATGAGATAGCATGGTGAAAGCGCTGGGGCCTTGCAGTCATTAAGACGCTGATTGCCCGGTTTCACAAACCTGCTGAGAAATCAAACCACTAAGGCAGGTCCTGATGGGTGAGTTAGAATCACATTTTCCTGATGTGGTTGTGTTCTGCAGTAATTTTTAGACCAGCAAATCTAGTTAATTCTTTCTGCGAGAAAATACTGTAAGCTTATTCTTCACTCTCACATTGTCATAATGATTGTTGTTGTTATTATGATGTCACCTCTGACTGACCAGTCCTGTCTGTAGCTTCTTTTAGAGTGACTAATTTGATTAGGTTATGCTCCAGTTCTGGAGTTAGTGCTACTCCAGTGTGCTGGAGAACATTCATACTTCCAGACACCTCAGTCAGGTTTAGGATTCCCCAGCAATCTCCAGGTCAGTTATCCAGTAAGGAGCAGGCAGCAAGGTGATAGCATATGATTCCAGCTGAAGAAAGCTAAACATGTCACTTACTCTGAATGTATCATTCCACTCTATGGAAGGGTGGGAACAGTTTTTGCTCCTAGGAAGTCTTTGGGCTTGTTGCAGAACTACATGTTTTCGTGTGGTCATTTAGAGACCAGTCTTGACTGCTTAAGTCAAGTCCAAGAAAGTCGCTGAGGAATTCAGAGTGACACCACTGCAAATAGCCTGCTGTCTCAGGCTCTGCTACACTGGAGTTAATCACCCTCTGAGGAAACCAACTTAGTGAAAGCTCTGAGACTAAGTGGATCATTTGAAGGGTTTTGGTTTGGCTTTTTTTTTTTTTTAAATTCTTGTTCTGCTCACATCTTCCTCTTGGCAACTGCCTGTATTTAAGTATAATTACACTGAAACTGTTGGGGTGGACACCGGAGAGCAGAAGTAACTTGAACTTCTTTCTAAATTCCTATTTTGTTCCTTTCCAAAGAACCATCCCAGGAGATTCAATTAGAATAAAAGTTATGCCACCTTGTACAACTTTTGGAAAAAAAGTAAAACAAAACATTTTTTTTAATCTGATAGATTTAGGCAATCAAACTGAACAAAGATGTGGCACATCCTATGACAGCTGTTTTCTCTGTCATTGACAGTTTTGGCAATTTTAGACTATTTCTTAGCTGTGACTCTTCTGATGCCATAAAAAACTATATAGATAAAAATATCTACACATCTGGAAAGTGTCTTTTCAGTGTCTACATCTTTGGGCTCTCAGAAGACCATCAGTTGCTTTAGCATTTATGCTAAAGGTTGATTCTTTCTTCTGTATTGGGGAAATAACACATTTCTAAATATGCACAGGAAAGTCTGTAGCTATAGTTTGCTGTATACTTGATAGCATCTTATGAATGGAAATAGAGGCTCTTCATTCCTCTTCTTTTTGTATATTTAATAGTAATATTAGGGAGAAATGTTTTGCAATAAGTAAAACAAATTGTTTAAAATGACACATCCACTTCTGAGAGGTCTTTTGTGCCATTACACTAATTTACTGATTTGTCTAACAATAGAACAGGTTTCCAGAATCAACCAGATTCTCACAATGTATGATCAGCAGGTGAAGAGTGCGAGAGAACAGAGCAGGCTCCACAGCAATTTAGTACATTTCATGACGTAGGATATTTTATGACTTTCAATCCAAGTCGAGTTGCAAGTGAACTGATTCTTGTGATCTCAACTTAGTGTTATGAAACAGTGTGTATGTTGCTGCAGATTTTGGGACAGTTATGGGAAATTGTTATGTCTAAGTGAGGAAGGCTGATGTTTCCTTGAGCAATGAGGAAGTCTCTCAACATCTGTAATATTTTTACTTTAACAGAAGACACCAGCTTCCATTTTTCTATATGAGTGTTGTTCAGGAGCAGCTTTTATAAGAACCTGAGAACATCTGTTGATAACTTTTGGTTTGTTAGACTTTTCCCCCCCACTGGTGTGTTATACTCCAATTTCTTTTTCTGCTGAAGATAGTTCTGCAGAATACCACCTGTTGTTTCCAGTTCTGTGAAAAGTCTTCAAGCTTCTTGTTAGTTATAACACCTTTCCTGTGAATATCATTCCAACAGAGTAATTCAGCCAAAGGGGGATACAAAGGTCTCACCAGGAGGAAGTCATGACAGAGCACCAAGCTGTAGCTATGTATATATAAGCAATTATCTGTAGCTGCTCACTATTTCAAAATAATTGGATCAACAGTGTGTTTTGTTTAAGAATAGAATAACCATATTGCTATTTTTTTGGACACACGTTTTTTCCAGTTGTAAGCAAGGCACAGGTCTTGTATCTAATGAAAGGTCATTACAAGTTCGAATGGGAGGTATTTGTGTATCTAGTATGATGATTGTTCTTATTACAGATTACTTCAAACATATCCTATTATGGTTTTGGTGTGCTGGATCTTAAGAAATTTAACAGAATATAAACTTTCTTCTTCAGCAATGAAATAAGATTATACTCTTTGGCATTACTGATTTCTGGGCAAAAACCTGTGTGCTTCCATTTTGATGTATAAAGGTTCTGAACTCTCTCTACAAATTTAAAGCTGACTTGCAAGTAGAGTAAAATTTAAAATTTAATACCTTTAAGAAATTTCTGATGATAGATTGCATGTTTTCAATTATGGAGATAGAAAGAACACTGAGTTACATTTAAAACATGGGGGTTTTAATATTTGGATTATCCAGCATATTTTAAGTGTTTTAGAGACATATATACCTGTTATATAATTATTCTCTCAAAGAAAATAATTTGTTCTTTCAATAAGAACAACTAAATATATATTTATTAGAATTATTGTCCAGCTGTATTTATGATATTTTTAATAATCACTAAAAATAGTAAACACTCATGTGTGTAGAGAATAGTTTAGTATAGTAACAACTATATACTATAATGTTCCCTTTGCCACTGCCTTATTTTATCATCAGGAGAGGAGAGATAGGATCATGGATCTAAAAACACTGAATTCTTTTTTTCCATTGTCTTTGTATGATACTAATAATTTTACAAAGACTTAGGTACTTGATTTCCTTTTTATTTGCCTTCATGTTAATATGTTATAGCAGGACATAATGCCACCTGTTCCATCTACGTACAGTGAGAACTAAAGAGATGATGTTTAAAAGACCTGTTTTCTAAATTTCTCTATTTTTGGGATGATTTTCTACCTATGTCTAGTGATATATTAGAATAGTGCTTTTTTTAACAATATCTGAAGTTACAGAATTCATATTTCGTTCACTGGTTTTTGGGTTTTTTTGTTTGTTTTTTTTTTTTAATCAAGAATCAAAGCTAATGCTTTTCATCAGAATTTCAGTATTTGGTTTTATTCCTGCAATGTGTATTACATATTTTGGTAACTGTAAGCAGTGTTAATAATGGTTGGTCTCCATGATGTTTTGCCAGGAACTGGCACAATCCCAAAGACTTTTTTCTCCAAATTTCAGAGGGATTAAGAGTAAGAACTTGGTTTTGCAACATAGCCATAAAGTTTATGCCAAAGTGAGTCTAGCTGTAATGCGTGGTTGTGCATTACTTCGTATTGCCTTCTCTTTTATCTTAAAAGAAGAATTATCTATTCCAAAATAAATTCAAAGTCCAGAGCTGAGCCCACACAAAGTACCACTGCTGATCTTGAACTGTGCAGTGCTGACTTTTTGCCAAGCATATCTTATCTGTCATTCAGGTGTCAGTCCTCTAATTCCAGGCACCTTCCTATTGCACAGGCCAGAGGAAGAATACCATGTGTGAAGCAATGAAACACTGAAAATCCAAATACTTCAGGGATGACCTGTATAAAATTATCTGAATATACTTTTTGCTTATTTTTCCAAACCTCCTTCTGATGGACTCTGCAGCCAGCAGAAACTGTTTATTACAGTACACTTATGATGTGTTAATCTTATTTTTAATTAAGCAATTTTTGAAACTAATTTTTATAGTTGCAGCATGGCTTTGCCATAACATGGTAGAAAACACAGTAGAGGATTTCAATTGTTTTTGGTTCTAAGAGTCTCGTCTGTGACTAAAGTTATTCTTTTTTTTTTCTATACTATTTTAAGAATTGCATATAAATGATAACTTTTAGTCAGTGTTTTTAAAAAATCAAATTAAAATCACTAATATTATCCATAATGCATATGCATTAATTTAAAAAATATCAGTCGCTTCAGTATGAACATGAGTGAAAATTTACCTTTCTCTCAGCGGCATGTCCAGTATTTTTGGTTGATTAGATAATAGCTTCTTTGTGGTTTTGTTCAGTTGTGAGCACAGTAGAAGTGCAGGTGAATAGACAATTAGACACTGCACCAAGGTTCTTGTAGGAAACTGTTTCCAAGGAGTGGAGTCAACAGAACTGGTTCCTAGCTGTCTAGGAATAGATAGCCCATGTTCTGCCACTTGAATCGGAGCAGAGATGCATAAAATGCTGAAACATTTAGTACAAGTGACTATTAGAGTTGCTAGGCTTTTGTGTTTATTTACACAGATGTAATTAAACAATGTGCAACACAAAAGATAATTAAGTCCAGTAACCTTAACTGCAAAATTAGTTTATGCTGCAGTAACTATTTTTAAATAATAAAGAAACAACAGAAACTATATGAGGAAATATGGTGAAGCAAAGTTCCCATTTGTCTTGAGTCGTCTTTAGGAAATTGTTAAGGATTCAGCAGGAAAAAAAATTACAAGTTAATGGAATTTAGATTTGATAAATCATGCAGTTAGGAAGCAGAGGCATTAAAAGAACAGCATTTTTAAGGAAAATGTAAAAATATATCTGTCATCATAAAGTTTCATAGTAGTAAGACTTGTACTGAGCCGGGCACTAGGATTTCAGGTCAGAAGCTGCTCTTTTAGTTACCTGTGCCAGGAACTTTGGGAGGATCCAGTGAAGTTGGAAGGCTGATTTTGCTATCCCTATTTCTTCAGCTTGTCAACCATAGCTTACATTTAGTTCTGAGTTTTATCCCTTCATCTGCTTGTTTTGGACCTGGTGACTCTGTCTAAAATTCTTTGACACCTATTTCAGTCTGAGGAAATTGCTTGTTGGTGCTTTCTCTTTCGTCACTAATGTGTCTATGAAGAACAATTTCATTCCTTCTCTTTTCTCCAAGTTTTTTTACCACTGAAATCTAGGCAGAGAATCTGAGATGGAACTAGGAATGCAGATGCATATTTCCCCCCTTATCTCTGTGAAGTTGTTCAGATACTGTATGCACTGTTGAATGCTGTCAATGTATGACAAGTACCAGCAGAGGCTTAGCTGGCTTTCAGCTAGAAAACAAGCTGTAGCTACAGGTCACAGAGTAAACATAGATGCAGGAAGAAGATTCAGCAGGAATACATGAAAATTAACATATACAAGCACAACAAAATTTTATAAAGTACACGTTAACTCTCAGTCTCATCTTTCAATGTGTACTCATGAGTGACACAAGGGCCAGGAGTGGTTTCAAGCTGTAAGTGATCTTGGAATCTTAACTTCTATGCAACAGTGCTCTGCTATGTTCAGGTTCTGCAGTGATGGATGTTGTCCTAAATCTAGTAGTACATTTAGAGAAGTTACAGCAAGAAAAGGGAATATGAAGCCCTTCTGGAGCTCAGGAGCCCTTGAAGAATACATATGTGTGACACATCTTTTCTTCAGCACATACTTCCCTGGGAACAGTGTTAAGCTAACAAGGCTACAAGAATGGCATGATTATGCTCCAAGACCTGCTCGTGTGTCACTTATAATTGATATCCTGAGATGCCTAGGTGTTAACATTTAGCAGTGGTCACAAGGAAATCTTACCAGAAGCTGAAACTGAATCCAAACTAATTGGGTATTAGTTATGATAATAACTAATAACTAACCAACTGTATCCACAACTTGTGCCTAAGTTGAATTCCTGGATACTTTCTTTCCCTTGTGATTATTTCCTCTCTTACTGAGCACTGCCTCATTTGAATGTGGCAAACAGAAGAATAAGTAAAAAGTTAGGAAAATAATTTAGCTCAACCCATTTTGCAGGTTTTCTTGAAGCATGACTCAAGAACAGGGGAGTAGCAGAGATCTATTTAGTATAACACCCCAGGTAAATTCTATTGTATTTAAAAGATCTATTCCACAAATTTAATTCATTTTTTTGTTTATAAAATGTTCACCATGTCCCTGAGAATATGCACTGTTCATTCCTCATTGGAAGGGAAGGTAAAATGTCCTTTATTTGAGAATTTATTTTGCTAAGGGTTCATAAAACATGTGGCTATAATTGTACAGTCTTTAAGCTATGTCTGTCCTTTTAACAGATTTATTTTTCAGTTATTAGAAAGAGTCTCTATTAGAAGAGTTGTTTAGACATCTGAACTTCAAAAGATTCATTATATGAGCAGATATAAGGTATGTCATGAGTCATGGAGAAAGCTGTGAGGGGAAGAGGGGAGTCCCAAGACCCAAGGATAGTGTTAAAAACTGCTTGATGTTGAACAGATATATCAGATTCAAGGTTAAGCCTTAGGGAGCTTAGGTTTTAAGGTGGTATCCAGAAGTTTTGTGTTCTTTTTACCATGACTGTTGAGTGTGTATGAGAAAAAGCTGACATTACAGGTGAGTAAAATGAAATTTGATGGGTTAAAGTTGTATCTTGATCCAGATTTGTAGGGAGATAAGAGAGGAACTGCGGTGCATAAACATACAATAGGTCAGGCAGTTCTTATCTGTGTATTGCTTGTTACACTCAATATATACTGATACATCAACACACAGAAACCCAAAGATGTACAGTTGGCTGTATTGCAGGACCCATGTGTATTGTTTCTCTCAGAAACAGTTTTTCCTCTAATTGACCACAGATGTTTAGATCTTTCTTTTAGAACAGTAAAAGGCAGAAAGCCATAACTGATGGCAAGCCTTTCCCTTTCGCCACAACTTGCATGGTTTCTCTGAAAAGTGTCTCTGGAGTTTTAGAGCTTTCTGACACAGTGTTACACAGTAACACTGTCTAGAATTAACAAGCATTGCTGTGTGGCAGTTCTTTTAGGCATCAGCGTAGCAAACTGAGAATCAGCTGCAGTGTGATTCCAAACTGTCATTGATTTAGCCTTTTTTAGCCTTAGAAAAAGCTATGACAAAGAGTAATCAACTTCATCGTCTTTTTTCGAATCTTCAATTAATAGATCAATGCAGTATTCCTAATAATTTCCCTTCATTATCAAAGAAATATTATATTTGTGAAGCAGCATAAAAGTGCTGAAGTTCAAAAAAATAGTACAATGTATTGTCTGCATATCTCCTGGGAATATTATAAAGAGAAATTTCAGCAATACTGAAAAGAGTAAACATAAATTTTAAAAAATAAGAAAGAAATCCAATGACCCTTAAGGAACCAAAGCTAGAAATACAGTAATAAAGACACTAGAGACTTGACTCAAAAGATCAGTTATACTCCTGCCTCTTCTAATGTTTTCCTGTGTAGTTGTAGGCAAATCTCTTTGTATTTCCATTAACCTTCAAAAAACCGCAATACTGACTCCTTCTTTGTTTTTGTTGTTTACTTCTTTTGTTTTGTTGTTTAGAGACATTGGAGGGAAAAAAAAGCTGGTTTTCCATCATTTCTTGGCTTATTATTCCTACACTAACTTTTCTTTGCTTTACAACTCTAACAATCAAATATAGATTCTGCAGATGTACCAACTGCAGGAAAAGAAGTTGGGTTCCCTCTTTCCAGGAGGCCAGTTTGACAACAATTTTAATCATTTAATAACCCACAGTGTGCCATTAGTTGGGGAATGGAACATAGATCTGAATTAAATACAATGCCACTCATAGTCAGGAGTCCTTTGGAGCTGTTACCATTACAATAAGTTATCTTTATTACTGCACAAATGTATTGATTTATAAGCACACAATAAATCCAAAAAATAGGGACATTTATAACACAGAAGAAAGAAATATGATGAAAAGGAGAAATATAAATTCCTCAACATTGTTTTTCAGAGTAGTCAAAGTTTTTAATGAATAAAAGAAAATATATATAATAAAACTGAAATGACAGGTCATAGTAACTACGAGTAGGATAATAGCATAATATAAAAAACTTCTGGAAAACAGTAGCATTTAAGTTATTAACTGCCAGTCTCATTTAAAAACAGACTAAATATCCTTTGTCTTTTTATGCAGTTTACTCGTGCCTGAATGGCATTATTCCACTTTTACACCTTCGTGCAATGTCAAAACAGAATTTCGTCTGAACCAGACAGCAGGCTGCCACCTGACTGACATTTATCAGTATTAACCCTATTCTTCTAACAGTATTCTGAATAGAACTTGGGTTTCATGGACCAGGGGAGTTTTGAAAAACCATATATCCGTTACTGACCAGGTGCCCACTGATACTCAGCGTGCAAGTGGCTCTTTATCTGCACACAGCAAACCCTTTCTTGAGGATGAATTGGCACTGCTGCTCCCATTTAGCAAGTCGGAAAACTGAAACACAGAATGTGTAAGATGTTGAAAAAATTTGCTGGCAGGACACAGCTGTTCTGTATGGTTACCTGTTAGCAGAGCATGCTACTTGACTTCCACCAGATTTTCTGGTAATAATTAGAGCTTAAAAGGCTGACCTACAGTATGTAAATTTTCACTTCAAAATGGGGATATGGATTTTTTCTATCCCACTGTTTTCCAACTCTTCTCTCTTCATACATACACACAGCTAAAGTCTTATGGATTGTACCATTTTTGGATGGAAAATAGGTGAACTTCCAAACAGGCTCTATCGTTGTCTGCTAACAATACAGAAATCAAAGTACACTGACACTGTATTGTATATTTGTGACACTGAAATGAAAGCTTTAGAAGGTTTTTTTATTATCAATACAAGTAAAAGCAATTGTTTACCCTGAAATATGTGAATTTGATTAAATAAAACCATCTTAAAATCTTTCCTTGCTGACATTCACAAGTTTTATAAGAAATAATTTGGTTCTAGTGCTGCGCTCTTAGCCTGTCTCAGCCAAATGCTACAAGGTCTTAAGTGTTGTGCAAGCCTTTGAAGGTCTCAGTGGGTCTTTAGTAATGCCACAGTCCTTATGCTGGCACCCAGCCCAGGATGAATTTTACTTTTGATGGCAGCAGCTGTGTATCTATCAGGTTTCTGAATGTGAGGAGCGCAGAGCAGGGTGGTGCAGTCCCCAGGCAGCTGCTGAACGTGGGAGAAACAGAGCTGCCGTGCTGGGATCAGGGCTACCGAGTAACAGGCACCAGCTGGGGTTTTGTCCTTTGGCATGTGACCCTTCTCATTCTGCTCCAAACCTTTCTGGCAGTTCAGGCACTTTGGAAGGCACGTTTCTACCCTGTGGACAGCCTCAGTTAGAGGTGTCAGTCCTAGAAGCACAAACACTGCCTCCTTTTCTCCTCTTAGTAATCACTCTGTTAGCAACAATTTTTCATGTAAATATGGCAACTAGTGGTTGCATTTACAAGTCTTGAAAATAGAAGGGATATGGGAGTAAAACTTTGCAAATAAAAAATTGTAACAATTGGAATGCTTTGAATATTGCAAAATCAAGAAATGACATCTCTAGAGCAATAAACAGGCATTTAAATAATGTACTAAACTTTTATGCTTCACAGAAGATACATGGCAGCATGCTCTTGTTACCATTATTATGGATGTTTATCTTAATATTTTTGAAGATTCAGCTGTATTCTTTGACAGGCTTTTCAAAAATGGACAAAGAGGAAAGCTGAGATTTTTCTGCTTCCTAGTGATTTTAAACAGAAGAAGATACACGATGGGTTTCAATGTTTCTTCTAATTTGTATTTTTACTGCCTAATATTAAATAACGTCTTCTTTGATTATTTTGTCATGTGGAGACTGAGTAACCTAGTGACTGTTTAGTTAAAAGCAAAGTAAAAAAATAAGTAAAATCAGCTCTTTGTAGAATTATCAAGATTTGGGCTTACTTACTCAAAGGCTGCTGATCAGCACACCTTCAGGATTTTTCTCAGTGACTCATATTCCCTTCACACTGGCAATATAATCTAACATCACCCCAGGGCTGTCAAGAAAGGGGAACCAACAGCACTGCTCCTGTCTGTGTCTGTCCCTCTCACTGCACCATAAGCAGAATCTGCAGCATGCCCTAGGTGTGTTCACCTGCAGGTAAACGGGGGAGCCCTACAGCTCTGGGACCTGTCAGCTCTGTGGGAGCTAACTGGAGGGCACAGGAGGAAACAGGACCTCGTTTTGCACCTTGCAGCTGTAACTGGTCGGTCTGCAAGAGAGCACAAGGACCTTAATGTAGCAATCTCAGTTCAAATAAAAGTCAAACCTTTCTTGGCAATTGATTAAATAAAAAAAAAAGGGGGGAGAGTAGGGTATAAAGGGAGCAATTATACTTTAAGTTAGACATTTGAGTGGATTTAGGTGGTTTGTTTCCAACATACCTCTCCTTGTCTATTGATCAACATCCCCTGGGATCAAGATACCTTCCTGAAAATCTGCTCTATTTCCTTTTCCATCTGAAAAATAAAGACATAGCTGTATTGCAGTGAATATCTTTATATAAGAAACTTTTCTCTGCATTCCACTGTTTCACCCTGTATATCCTAGAAATCAAAAACTCAGTGAAGTGTGTTAAGAATGGAATAGTTCTCCACTGCTGTAAGGCACCTCAGATATAGATTTAGTCATTCCTGAGCTCCTCTTTCTGTCCTGTTTCCTGTGTTTCAGACCAGCCTTTAAGATCAACAGACCCACATATTTTTATCAATTCCTTTTCTGTCATGTTTTATGGTTTTATCACTGGTACATTTTTAATGCCATTAAAATACTACCTATGGCTAGTCTACATCTCCTCACTCTCATTGCCTTCATGTTTCCGTCATCCTCACAAAGTGTCTTGGGCTCCATATAATCCTTTCTCACTTTCCTGAGCTCTGTTTTCATCTTCCACCAGTTCCCTTGTGCCATTCCCATTCTGTCAAGTCACTTAGAGAAAGTTTTTCCCTCATGCTCTCCTTAGTCCTTGTCCTCTGTCTTCTCTTGTATGTAAAGATTACCTGATTGTCCACCCGAATTTTTTTCCAATAAAGACCATCAAATACACAAAACCCTATGACTGAGGAAGATCATTCCACTTTTATGATTTCCAGCAGCAGTATTTGTGACCTTGACATGAATTTATTGGCTTTTACTGTGAAAGTTACAAATACAGTATTTGATTCTCCTTCCAATTACATATATTTTAATATAATTCCATTTGATTCAGTCATGTTATTCTTAAATTAGCAATATAATTGAGAGGTTAATTGAACTAGAAGGTCAAAATTTGGATTTATGTCCCTCCAATCCTTTGTAATAAAAGATGGAATATTCCCAGAGAGAAGTTAAATAAAATAAATGTTACAGCTTGGCAATAGTCTAAATACCTATTTCTAAAACTGGATTGCAAGGCTATTGTCTGTATATATTTTTTTCGCCTATTAGTTTTTTCACCTAATAGTTTCACCTATTATTTTTTCACCTATTATTTATGTTAACATAAATCCTGAATATATTGTGAGACTTTTAAAATTCTGGGGATAGCATATATTAGTTGGGGTGAAGACATTTTGTGTGGATAGATATGAGAAGAGAAAGGGAACCATACAGTCAATCAAAACCTAATTAATTTATTGAGGCTGCAAAAGCAAATTCATCTGTCATCTTTACAGGCCTCTTGTTTCATTCTCATAATTCTGCCAACATTTATTCCACATAGAAACTGAAAGATAAAAATTAAAATCTCAAAGAGCTTAAAATGGAAAAGTGGTTTCCGGAGTGTGTGCAATAGGAGCAGCTTTAGACTGTAAGTCCTTGGATTTGTATTTTCTGAGACAAAAATTTGATGCTGATTAACACAGATCTTTTCACATCTCATTTTCTGCCTGTAATAGGTCACAAAATCAATTTTTCTAGAAATAAATATTTTTTAAAATTCTATCATTTGGACCAATCATGTGATGTAAGTGCAAACAACGAAAAATTGTATAAGACTTATTTGAATTGATGGAGACTTCAATTCCAATAAGTTACGGGAAAATACTGTAGTTTCCACAAATTATAATACAAAAAAATTACTCAGATAAGCATTTACTTACAATAAGCATTACCTAATAGGCTCTTATTTGAAAGACTGCTTGATAGAGAAGGGGACGGTTCACAAAACCACTTGATACAATAGTAAATAAATGTTCAGCTATTAAATGGAGTATATGCTAATAGGTACGTTACTGAGAGAGAGTTTGAGGGGAGAAAAGAAAGAAAAATATAGTAGAGGCTGAAAAAGAAATAGAGAAGAGACAAAATTATGGAAATGTTCCTGGGGGCAGGAAAGAAGAGGGGAGGCTTAATAATAGAGTCAGCTCTATTTGCAGCATATTTGGTTAATGTTGTTTTGAGAAATAAGATTTTGTTCAAACAAAACTTCTGCTCAAATAACATAAAAGCATTTGAAGCAAATTAAAATCTGTTATTAAATGTCTATTCCTTTTGTGTTGCAAAAACACAGTCTTATCCTACCTTAATGTTCATTATCCTTATCCTACATTAATGTTCATTTTACTAATTGGAAGACAACTGCCATAACTAATACTAAGGAAGCAGTCCAGGAATAGGAAATCTGGTGTGACCTGTGCGTATCTGTGTCCTCAGGTAAAAATATGTTTGGATATGGATTAAAAAGTAAAACTAACTAGTGTCCTAGATGAATTTGGAATTAAACATTTTGAGTGCAAATATGAGTCATTAAATAACTCAGACAGAAATAAAACTTCTTACTGAAAAACAGAAAAAAACCCTTTTCTGGTAAGAGTCACCTTAAGATTGAGTATTCCTAGAATTAGATTTTTTACTTTATCAAACATTCTGGTTTCAGGCAAATCCTAGAGCCCACTCTGCTGTAAATTTTATTACAACTCTCAGGTACACGTATTTTATAGTGAGATTCATCTATAAAAAAGCAATGACCCATAGATTAGTTAAAATGTAGAACATTTGTTATATCTACAAAATATTGCCTTCAAGTTATCTGTTACCAATATTGTAATGAGCTTTAAAATATTTTAAAATAATATAAATTTCATCTGGTTTTCAGGTAAAAACATCTCAACCTTT
Organism: Dicaeum eximium; assembly: GCA_013396995.1. NCBI lineage: Eukaryota > Metazoa > Chordata > Aves > Passeriformes > Dicaeidae > Dicaeum > Dicaeum eximium. Next base: position 3,185,912 of record VWZP01008835.1, on the reverse strand, counting down.
AGATATTTTTGGCTTTCCAGTGTTCTAACATTTTCTTGTTTATTGTGTTTTGGTGATGCTTTTTTCAACCAAAGCAACAGATGTCCATTCCTTAGATGTTTAAAAATTAACTGTAAGGATTTCAGATAATTTTGTCATAAGGACCAAATTAAAAGACAGTTACCTCACCTGCAGGACTGCAAAAACCTAATTGTAAGACTTCTTGATTCAGGGATAGCCAGGTGAATGGGATGGTAAATAGCCAGTAGCTTTATTTGTCTATGCTATCTCTTTGGAACTAGCACACAGAAATCTCAGTCCACAGTTACTCAAAACCCTCTCCTACGAGTTTCATTAGTGAGCATCACCTTAATTGTACTGTCCTCTGAGAGCAGATAAAAAAAATAAAACAATAGAGGTATATTTTGTTGAATTTTCTTTTTTTTTTTTGGCTATTTTGTATTCTGTTCTTTTAAGTAAGCCTTGCACGTTGCTGACAACAAGCTAGGATTTCCAGAGAGTCCGTAAATTCTTTGAGATACATTCCTACGTAATTCAATAATTTATTTTGTATATAATGATGCTCTAATTTAAATAGGCATGTTAACAGACAGAAGAGCCACAATAGATATATTGTCTCATTAGTGCTGCTGGGCCAATTACTAATTCACAAATATTGAAACTAGCACTGATAGAGATAAATTAATTTCTCATAATTTAATAATGCTAATCACAGTAGCAGTGAAGACCTACAACTGTTGGCTGTAGAGCAATGTGAATTTTACTACAGAAATGTGAAGTCAATAAAATTATTTTCTCTGCATTGCACAGTATTATGTTGTTAAATACTTCTTTGATTAATCTTCATTATTTAGCATTTCTTCTGCTATTTTATCTGCTCACAAATCTTTGGATCAAACTCTTCCAGCAGATAACCCTATTCAGTTAAAATCATGGGTGGTTTTGAGTTGAATGCCAAAGAGATTTCAAGGTTTTATTTTACCCATTCTGTATTCCCAAATGGCAAAATTTTAATGTGAATTGGTGTCATTTAGTCGTTCATCAGCTTCTCTTAATTCAATTTCCTTATTAAACAGAGAGGTTGCTTCATATGGGAAAACTTTGCCATAACAACTTCTTATAATAATATTTAGTAAATTCTGATACATTTGAAACATGAGATAGAAATTGGTTTTCTGGTCATCCACATAAGGCTAATGAAAAGAACAAGTTTAGAGAAGGCAAAAAATCAGTGTCTTAATAACCTGCACTTCCCTAGCTGATAAAATGCCTTATTTTTGAACATCGTAGAAATGACCCTCGAAGTCCAAACTTCTACTAAGAAGTTTCATTAAAGTACATAAATTACAACAACTGTCAGAGATGGCATTAAGTGTTCAATAAAAGTAGACTTAACACAATTAATAGCAATTAAAATTATACTTTTATGATGTCAGCCACCAGCACTGTAAAGACATAATTGCCTGTAAGGACTTCACTAACCATATTTATCCTCTAAAACTGTCCAATTTATATGAAAAATGCCAAAAACATATCCCAAATGGGTACCATTATCTTCTTGGATTTTAAAAAGTGATCTGTCTTTATCCAGCCTGTGCACATTAAGCTAATTTACTTTAATTAGTTTTTTTCTCATTGTCTTAATAAGCATGTTGATAAGGTTTTATTGGGGAGGGGGAAGGGGGAATATTGATTGGCTCTTTTTATTTCTTTTTCCTGACTATGGATGTTAAACTTTATTCATTGAGTATCTTTAAGACTACCTGGAAGCCTGCCCTTAGATTTTCCCTGTTCATATTTTCTCTCTTCATTTGTCAGATACAACCATACTGAAAGATAAAATGTTTAGGATTTTTTTAGAAATGTAAGGCACTTGTACTTTGGGTGATGAGCTGATAATTAAAAAAGACAGAATGACATCTTAAGCTGTGCTGTGAAAAGGAAGTTTGCTCTGGACATAACAAATTAATTACTTCCTAGAACAGTTACTTGTGTCTCTCACATCAGTAGAATATCTGTGAAATAATGCTGGAGCCTTCGAACAATAATAGGAACAAAATACAAGGGTGTCATCCACAGGTAGTTGTCTGACATTAAGATCTAGATTCAGCCTTCTGATTTAAATACAAAGTTAACTGCTTCCACCTCCTGATGTAATTGGGAGAACCTGTGTAATTGATAGCAGGAGGGAAGCTGCTCACCTAGGTGTTTGGAATTACCCCTGGTGATATATAAATCACTCTATTGGCTGTTCAATTGAGTTTTTGGTGTGCTATTGCTGAGCTTCTTGTAGTCTGCATGTGTGAAGTTTAACAGAGGTTCTTCCTCACTCTGCTGCCTTCAGAAATATTCTTTATTGATCTGATAAAGTTTGCAAAGGTATGTCCAGTGTTTTGGCAGCATTCCTGCAGGGCAATACTTTTATTCTGTAAATTTTCTTACACAGAATGTGATAAACCATACCATTAGTGTGGTTTTAGCAGATTAGACTGTGATTTGCTACTTGATTTTCTAAATACATTTAAAATTCAATGAGAATATTTTGCAATACACAAAAGAAAAATTGATGTCTGATTTATGTTACTGGATGCATAGTTCAGTTTTAAACCAGCATCATGACACAGTCTAAGACTCAATAAAGACTGCTCAGCATAGGATTACATACAAATTTATGACAGTGAAAATAGCCCTGCATAACTTTAAACTTGTACAAATATGGAGAGTTTCAAAAGTGTCTGGGCTTCTTCAGAAATTAAAACTTGGATTTTGATAGCAATTCCTCAAAAAAGCACAGATTTCTGTGATGAACAAATAATAAACACTGAAGAATAATTCCCTGATTCTGAGGATTCAATTGAAAATAAGAAACCTCATGTTCACTTTGGATACTATTAAAATAACTTGATCTCACTTCTCATTCTTAAGAATTTACTTGAAGAATGCCATAGAATGCTGCCTATTTTTAAAATAGTTTATCAGCTATGCATCACAGTATCAAGTCTATATATAAGGTCTAAAATTATTTTACAGTCATGGAATGAAATTATATTCAGAGTGATTGTAAAGAATTCTGGGTACCTAAAATATTTTTGCGAAGAAAATCTAAAGGAGTACAGTGATTTTCTTTTTTGTCTTGACTGTAGTAGTTTTTTGGTAACTTTGTATTATATCACATTAACATAATTATTCATAATTCATCTAGAATATTTTCTTTCATTGAGTCTACATTTTCTATATAGAAAACATAGGAAACTATGTTGCTGTAGGAAACGAGTTCATTAGGTTTCAGACTACTGAATTACAAACCTACCCCACGTGGTTTTTCAGAAGGTATTTTTTACTTTGCTATCCTGAGTTCAATTTCACTAGGAAAATTTGTCTCTTTCTTGGAGGAAAAGAAATTAATTATATTGAGAATACTCAATAACTTGTTGACCAACATAAGAAAACATATATGTTGAATCAGAGACACATTTCATATTCTTATCTTAATGACAAAATCAACAGAACTTCAGCTGGTAATTTTCATGGCTGAAGTCCTTTCTTTCAAATTAAATTGACATTGAAACATTGTTAAACAGAAGTTGAAAAGAACTCTTAAGTTAGGGTCATTCAGGATAAAACCATCCTATATACTGTGCCTGAGTTTCTGGTGTGTGTGTGTGTAAATGTGTTTTCATTACCCTATAAAAATCTTATATTAAGCTCTAATTTTGAAATTCTGCTAATAAGATATTTTTGAATATAACTGGTTTTTTGTAATAGTGGATAAGAAGAAAAATTAATTAATAGAATAACCCAAAACCCCTAAGTGTAAGACTGATAGTTCAACTTGAAAAATTCAGTTAAAGTCTGAGGTAGTGCCAGGGTATTGTGAACGAATGTACAATTTTCCTGTAGAAGATAAAATAAAGGCTTGAACTTGTCTATTGTTATTGTAAATTACAGTAAGCCAAAGAAATAAAGTAGGTGTCTGGATTTATTTTTAGAAATGTCTGAAACTTTATTAAATCGTCACTTTTAAGACAACTTTTAAAGGAGACTTGTTTCAGAGGAACAGTCAGTGTTGTTTATAACAAACTTCTTGAAAGTTTAGCTCATTACAGCCCTGAGAACTAGAAAGTTTTAGCTTGTTCTTGGGGTTTTTTTTTTAACATTCAGGGCTTAATCGCTTTCTGGTCCAAAAGCTAAACTCTAGACACAACAGTCGGAGGAAGGAGCTGAGTTTCCATCAGTAAATTTAGGTGTTCAATTCTGACTTTTGCTGGATTTGGTGTCTGATTTTGCAGAAATATCTTTCCAAAGCCACTATCCGCTGAAGTTGCATAGTAAGAATGCAAGAACAGAGCAAATATGTACAGCCAACTCCATAAAATAAATCAGATTTCTTAAGAGTAGCACCTGAGCCCTCCTTAGTTCTTGCAGAAAGTTTTTCTTGGGGTTTCACAGTTTTTAAGTAACATGCTAATGACATACCAGTTTTATGTCATCTGACTCTCAGTGGTGTGATTTGTAATTCATTTAGACTTATTGTGCATCTAATATTTATTGAATAAAATCACTTGTCATATTGGAATTAACAATTGGAAGTGATGACATGGAAAAATAAATTAGTGTTAGAAAATAAGTCTTGGGATTTCCTAATGAAAGCAAAAGCATTCCAAGGCACGTGGCATAAGGAGCCATAAGTATTCCAGATGGTAAATTATTTTCTATATGACATTCAGATTTATCACTAAAAGATCAGCATTTTTTATACACTTATAAGATCTGCCTTGTCTTTAGCTTTACAATATTGAAAAATACTCTTTTCAGGGATGGAAGTCTGTTACAACCTAAGAAATATTTCTCAGATTTGTATGCTGATTATATGAGCAAAGATTTACTGGATTATTGATGACATTGGAGGAGGTTATTTTGCAATTTAAAATTACAAAATCTGAATACATCAAACTATGGAAGTTTCAGGATAAAACAGAACTGAAAGTATAAATCAAAAAGATTGAGAATTCATTAGCCTTTACAGTTTTATTAGCTTTTTCTGTGTTACATCAAGGTGTATGGTTGTCTTGAAATCAACCGTTATAATTGATTCTTCTCAGTTGTTTTCAGATGTTAAGCTTCTAGTTCCTAACATAAATATTGTTTATATATAATCCTGACTTACTTCTTGGTAGACTTCATCCCATTTCTATTACAGCAGTCTTCAAGGTCATCCACTCTTTCCTGTACGATCTAACAGTCATCCTCTGTATTGGAGCACCTCTGCTTACATTGTGTCATCCATAAATGTCATCAGTGTGCTCCTCATATTTTTCCTAGCAAGACCACTAATGAAAATATTAAATCACATAACTGAAAAATCAGGCTCTGAGAAACTCCTCCATGTCTGACTTTCACCACTTTGACAGCTATCTTGCCTTCAGAAAATTCCTTACCTATCTAACCTCTATTACACTGAGCTGAGTTTATGTGGCATCCTATCAGTTTACTAATGGTGATGAATGAGGGCTACTGTATTTGCTATTTCCAGAAAGAAAACGGGTATTTTATTAAACAGAGGGGTGGGTTAGTCTAGCTTTTGAGGCATGATATAAACACATTGTGTAGAACAAGTAAGAGACTTCTAAAGAAAGAGTACAAGAAGCCTATCGAGGCAGTTCTTCCCTGTGTATATCCTCCCACCACTGGGCGGGCAGTGGCTTGGAGTCCTGTTATGTCAGAGGTCACACTCAGGTTGTGCTCAGTATGTATTAATGAGTCCACTAGACCTCTTGAATTACTATTCATGCTTTTGCAGTGTGTCATACTTTGATGGTGACTTGCACAATTTAATTATGTTTTTTCTTTACTAAACCATTGTGTTTGTTCGTGAGAAACTCTCTAGTAGTATTAGAACTGAAAGATTCCTAAATGCCAATTTTCAGACTGCAAGGGATGTGAGGCAGTATTGGTTTTCCAGGGGTTTTGTGTGGGTTTTAAATTTAGTGGAGTTGTGACGTTTTCAGGACTGCTGTTAGTCCTACATATTATTATATAATTATGTCTAAGTAGTTTGTTCAGATTAGCAGAAAAAAATTCATTAATATCAACAGAAAGTCAAACTGATAATTTAAGATGTTATCTTTCAACGTGAAGAAATGAAATGCCATGCCAGTTAGGCCATGGCATAATAGTTCTGTTGTCTTTTGAAGATACACCAAATCCAAATGCACAAGTAAGAATCATCCAGAAATCAAGGTCTTTTTTTTCAAATGCTCTTCGTATCCTTGGTTTTGGTAAGACTAAAATACAAAGATCAGAAAATTATCTACCTTTAGTTACAGAAATCTCTATATTATCTGTAGGGAGAGAACTATAAGGTATGAGAGATCTTCTGATGGCACTTGACTGTATCCACCACCATTAGTTCAGTGATGATGAAAGAGTTCAATTTGATTTAGTAGAAATTGCCTCGCTGACTGTAATTGCTTTGTTGCCAATGTATTTTCTGTGTACCTCAGTGCACAGACACCTGTATTAGGTTTCTAATGCTGGATGTACACATAAGAAGAAATCTTCTCTAAGAATCCTTTGAAACATCGTTGTTTTCCCACATTCCAGCTGAACATGTTCATTCTTGCCTGTATTAATTAAATCTGTATTGAAAAAGATTAATCAGACTTTGCTTTGTTTTACAAGAAACATGATTTTTTACAATCATTTCAGACCAATAAAAAGACAAAAATTAGATATAGTCTGTGAGAAGTTTTTCAGAATAGATATACTTTTGCACTGAAACAAACAATATATTTTTGCTTTCTTTTCTATTGGTATTTCGTTCATGATAATGTGTTTTGCCCTAGAGATGTACACAAGGTATATATGCCATTAGGAAAATAGAAATTCTGTCAGTAAAAATCATAATTCATAAGCAGAAGCATTAGTACCTTTGTGTAAACAATGAAGGTTGGTCTTCGGTGCTCCTGTCACTGCAAACTGCAGGAGGAAGGTGAAGACTCCAGCCTGCCTAATGTGGCAGTGACTGTTAATTTTTTTTCACATAATGTTGTTTTCTGATGAATCACACATGTGCATAACTTGCTGTCAGTTTGCTCTAATTATTGTAGATCATCTTCATGATCTGCCACTTGCAACCCAATATATTTTGATAGTTGAAGTAATATGTTCTAGTTATAATTGGTTGCCCACTACTGATATGGGTAATAGATCTCTCCTGTGAAATACAAACAGTAACTAGATGCACAGCATGCAGGTGAGTTAAGTACCCACACTACCTAGGAATCAGCAGGTATTCTTCATGACTTAGTCTCCAGACATATTTTTTCTGGAAGCTCAGCATATCTCTAATTGCAATTATATTTTGTGTCCATCTTATCTCAGATCTTAGAAAAGGGGTTTCTGTGTATAAATATTTAAGTATGAAAGTAAAAGGCAATACCAAGCACTTTTCTGCAGACTTATAGAAATATAACTGGCATAGATCTCTTCACAGAATTCCAATTTATATTCGTAGAGTTGGTCAGAGTTGGTCTCAAGGATAAAAAAAAAGAAAGATAAAGAGGAAAATCAAATCTTTAACCTGGAAACTGTGAGCTACATTTTGACTTGGCAGGTCTTCATATTACATATTTAGTTCAGTGTAATCAATAGCATTAATAAATCAGTGCATTGGCTGAATTCTGAAAGGATTGTATCTTTCACACAATTAATTGATTTTTGTGTTCTTCACGTGAACACAGAAACACCATAGTTAAGTGCACGGTTGGTGTAATATTGACTTTTATTCCTGATATTTAGTCACTCAGTGTCCAAGGTTGACAAGAGCAATTATATTCCACTTTTTTCTATCAGTAATCATATTTGCCTAGAGCATTAGTTTCCTCCAAAGCACTTGCATTTAAAGGCCTACCCTCTTTTACATATTTTATTCAAAACTTCCAAAATAATCTGGAGACAAGACTTGCATCCTTGCAAAGTACTAGTAGAAAGTTTGATTTTAAAAATGTATGCTTGAGGCATATGTTTGTGGTTCAGCATAAGCTTTTTAAATATCTCACTTGGTTTCTTTCAGTAAATCCAGTTATAGGTGTTGAAGAGCAGACCGTCAAAACCTTTAAAGGCTTAGCCCTCTTTTCTCATCCTCATTGATTTACACCTTCCTAAAAAGACTTTAAAAATAAAAAGTGCAAAGGACATTGCATCCAAAACCACACACAGGTTTAGCCTAGGGTGGTTGTCTTTAGGTTTAGCGAACAAGGTCTCCTTTGACTTTGTATATTTCAAAACTAACTTAGACTTGGATATTACTTTTGTGACATCCATTGCAAGAAATCTTTGAAAAGAATAAATTACATTCTACTGTATTCTATTTATTTTTATTTATTTGGGCCTTTTAAGTTACTTCTAAAATATATGACAGCAGTTCTTACTGAATTTTCTGCTCTAATTACAACTTACCTAATACTAACCTGATCACCTACCAGATAGTGATTATATTTCTGCATAACATGCAAAGTTGGTAGAAATATATTACACAATCCCAGTTAAATTATTTGAAAGAAATTTGTAGCTCATTATAATTTATAGGTTCAATAGAAATAGTTAAGTAGACATCACGCATATAATACATAGATAAAGCATAATAGAAAAATGAGGCAACTTGTGAATCTGGAATAGAAGAAGAGAGTTTGACATTTTAAAATAGCACTTAAGAGTCTGAATTAATTACTGTATGTTAATATGTCTGGTTTAAGCACAGGAACTGGTGAAATCAATGTACCGCTTTGAGTGATGCTGGAAGCTGGATTGAGGGGACAAAAAAACCTAAATACTTGGGCTGGGATCAGCATTGGGGTCTAATAGCAGGGGTCCTAGTATTGCAAAACATGATTTTCAGCTTCTAGTTGTCTGTTCTTAATAGCACCACTTTTGCTGGGCCAGAATTTAATCTCAAAATTTATTGAAAAAGTAATTTTTTCATTAATCAGTTATGAAATAAAATTCCTTTAAAAGCCAGACCCCATTCAATTGGCAATAATTTGTGATTTTAGACATTTTAGAATATGAAAATTCTCTGACAACTGGCTTTCAAAAATATTCTCTCAAAACTGTCAACATTTATTCTGCTAAGTATTCAGTGGTAATCTATGGTCATATATCCTCATCACATCATTCTATGCACTTTGGCTGTTCTCAGCTTCATGTGAATATTCATCATGATCTGTAGAAAACGCAATCAAGGGAAAGGCAGAAAATATATTTTTGCATTTAATACTTATGATACAAGTTTAAGTACAGTAAATGTATGAATGTAGTCTTTATATTCCTCAACATTGCCTTCTCATATGCAGTCCTCTTCTGACTTTTCAAGAATATATATTGATTTTTGTATGTACGACCTTCCCAGATAATGGCATCAGCAGCAAAAATATTTGTATTCCATGTAAACAGAAAACACATTCTTCTGTTTAAGAAATAAATCCATGTTGAAAAGCTGAGGGACGTTTTTGGTTTAGGCTTATTCAGAGCTTTGTTGAAAAGCTAATAAGAGTGTATAAATTATTGTAGTCCTGTTCACAATAATTTAAGCAATTAAATATCCTTTGTGCTCTTTAACTCTTTTGCCTTTACCTTTTTTTTTTTTTTTNACTCTTTATTTCCTATTAAGAAAAATCCAGTAGATATTTTGTAGCAAAAGTATAGTCTGTTTTCCTGTTTGGTTCGGATAATGGACTTTGTGTGGGATAATGTGAAAAATTCGCATGGTATGTAATTGAAGGAAGAGGTCTTTTGTTCAAAAGAGCCAGTATTGTGGCACGAACTTCATACTTACAAATAGTTTGAGCTGTGCCAGGTTTGATATGAAGACGGATGCACAGTGCTCTAATTATTACACACATTTTTAACATATGTTTTGCATTATATCACAGACAGACCTGTTCTTTAATGATGCTTCTTCTTGTGTGACTTTTCCTATGATACCAATTATTTTAAGCATGTATGACAGGTAGCTGGCATCTTCATAGCATCTCAGCAGGTTTTACCAGTAGCACTGTGAACATGAAAATAATATGTTAAGAATCTGTTCTGTGGAAAAGGATATCATAGACATAGAAAAAGCACTAAACAATCTTTAAGAAAAGACCCAGCAGTCATTCATGAGTGAAGTACATGGTTTCTACGTAATTACGTGCTAAGGTTAAAATGTCACATATTCCAAGGCTGTCTTTCAAAACTGTTCAAATTTAGTGTCATGAGCTCCAGTGAAGGCACATCACTGTTAATAACCAAATTAATTAACAGCATGTTGAAGTTCCATGGAGACCATATAGATATACTTCTGTTGCAATTAAATAAAAAATGTGGTTTTGTGTAGAAGGTGGTAAATCATAATTACTAATATACTGTTCTGTTATTGGGTTTTTACTGTGACAAGGTTATAAAAAAAATGTGGCTACAGCGTGCTTGGCTTTTTCTCACAAACGCAATAACGTAAGAATTTTGTACAGAAAAGTCCTGCATGTTTTTATATATAATTGAAGTGTCTAAAACTAGATTTATACAAATATACAGACATAATATCTAGTTATGTATAACTTTAGTACTTTATACATATTTTTCCATTTATGTGTGTTGTATAAACTACATGTATAATTATAGTCTTATACATCCATGGATGGATGGATAGATAGATATCACACAGTCGCAGAATGGGTGAGGTTGGAAGAGGCTGCAGTGAGCCATCTGGTCCCTGTTTGGGCAGGGTCATTCTAGAGCACCTTGCACAAAATATCTAGCTATAACTATATTTTTTAATTTTTGGTGTATATTTTTTGTAATTTTACATGAATTTTCCCTGAGTGGATTTTCTTAGACCTCAGGTTATCACTCTGCCTTTCGGTTTTAGATAGTCCTTTACATCAGAGCATCTATTACCACTGTGGTCTCTGGTTCCTGGCACTGCTGGGATTATGGCAATAGATTATTGCTTACCATGACAGGCTGTAAGGCCCATCCATTCATACTGAATGAGGATGGTTCTGAGAGCCTGGTGTTATTTATTCTCCACAGAACTGCAAATTTTGGCTGTTTATAATTGGTTTGCTACTAAGAACTTTGGATGAATTTGCCAATGATTCAACTCAATAAACCAGTAAATAAAAATACATTATACATTATCTTTGGCTCGGGACTTTTCCCAGCTGCATCTAGGAACATGGCTTAAATACAGCTTAGAAAAGAGGACTATTCACAGAAGTAGTCAGGATGCTTCTTTGCTTTGGTGATCAGTGTCTAGCCCTATCTATTCTGTTCTGTATAACTCGTTCTATGTGGAGGGCCCCATTTTGTGAGAAGGTACTTACCTGCTTAGTTTCTGTGCCATAGATTGTTAGTCAGACAACAACATCAGCTCTATCTTATGCTAACTCCCCAATTTACGAACACTTAAGTCATAGTTTCTTTGGGTTTCTAAGAGTCCTTATCAACAAAGGCAGAGAAAGAATGTTTGTAGGGGGAAACCTCACTACCCGTTTTTACCATCTCAACGCATAACTGAGCAAAACAATGAAGTTGCAGTTCGGTGTCCTGAAACTGAAAACAATTTTTCTGATGTGCAAGGTATTCTTCCTCAGTTCAAAACAATATATGCTTTCTCTTCCATTTTAACATAGCAATATAATCACTCAAGTTCCAAGCTGGGAGAACTTTAAAGTTGATAGTCAAACAAGGTAGGATGTGCTGGATCATTTCAGTGTTTTATCTGACAGGCAGCAGTAAAGTTTTATAAGCTTTTTTGAGGTTTTTTTTTGGTTTTTTTTTTTACATGAAATAGAATTGATGTTGTCCATCTCTTCTATTTTCCATTTTCTCCCTGGGATGAAAGGTTCCATCTGAGAACATGTAATAAATATTCCACTGACAAGTGGTAAGCAAGAATCACTGTCTAATTGTCTGCTAGAAACCAATGCCATTGCCTAACTCCATGTGTTCTATATGTCTTGAGACCTGCTGCCTTCTGGAAAAGCATCTGAGGGGAGGCAACCATATTGCTGCCCTGTTGCCTGAACCAGAGTCATCGTATATAATTTTCTATTGTCTTCTTCCAGAACCTAGTTAGGAACAATCTGATGCAATTTTAATTTTCTTGTAGAAGATTGGCCATTTACAGATTTTGATAAAACCAACTTTGTTTTCTTACACACCAGTGCCCTCCACATTGCTGGGAGACCTTTCCCAGGTCTGTTGTGAGACCTTGTGCATGAGCTGAGCTACTGTAGATTAACTGCCAAAGAGTACATTTCCTTTTAAAACCAGCACACTGCTTAGTTGGACTGAATCAGGTGAAACTGATGAATTCCATATCTGAGCACCTTAGAAAGAGCTGATCAGGGATGAGCCTATGTTGCTTTTGTTGCATTTTGGCTGCTATTTTCCTTTTCCTTCCCGTGTTTCTGAGGACAGCACTCTTTGATCACGCTCCAGTAAATGAAGAGCAGAGCATCAAAGGGAGTTAAATATGTTGGCAGTGAGTGTCACCAAGCTTGACTTTCAAGTGTGCAATGCTAAGATATATTCAGAAATGCTCATTAAGTGAATCAGGACAGTTAAGCACCTAAGAAATGGAATCATGATGGGAAGAATTTTGAGCATAAGATCATCTAAATCTAGAAAAAGAAAATATTCAAGAGAGCAGAGATAGAAAGTTTTCTGCATTTTCTTAAACTAAAATACTTTTATTGACAGTTGTAAAGCCATAGCTTAGAACTTATTCCTGCACGTGATAACATAAATAGAAAACACAAGGATGAATATTTCAGGTTTGCCTTCAAGCCCTTTTCTGTCTGGGGTTCAAGGGCAGGCTTTGTTAAGGTCTATGGTGCAGATATTCTGATACAGATAAGAATGCTTAGACACTTGGTTGGGAAGTTAGATACAAGTCTGTTTGTTTTGTAATTGTGTTTATACCAAACAAACTTTCTCACATGGTGTGACTCAGTGATGTGGCAACTGTTCACCATGCATTACAACATTTTTAGTATTGAGCCTTTAGATTTTCAGTACCTTGCCCTTATATTGCTACAATTATATTTTTAGTATTTATCTTCTTTCACGTTTATATTGTCTGTACAGTCAAGCTGTGCGTTCATTTGCATGTATGCCTGCACATATATTTGAAAAAAATATATTTGCAATCCAGGATTTAAACTTAGGGAGACATGTGTTGTGCCTCAGTAACATGTGGGAGAGTTTTCACTGACTTTTATTATCAGTTTTGTATTTACAGATACCATAGGAAATGCTTTTTGTGGTTCAGATAGACCTTGGATGCACACATCCAATATCCACCCACTTTTCAGGCTGCAGAGCAAATCAGTCTTATGATCTGATGTAGTATTTACCCTGTTTTCCTGAAGTTAAAAATAGGATGCTTATCCTCTTAATCTCTTCCTGTCAGAAGTTTGGAGACAAGATTTAGAATTGCTTTCCTGCTTGTTCTGGATTAACCCAGGTAGGCAGCCAAGTTCCATGCAGCCACTCACTGTCCCCAGGTGAGACAGGAAGGAGAGTCAGAAGGGTGAAAGTGAGATGTCTCATGAGATAGAAATGGTTTAATAGGTAAAGCAGGAGCTGTGAGCACAAGCAAGGCCAAGTAAGGGATTCATTCATTACTCCTCGTCAGCAGATAGATGTTTAGCCATTTGCAAGAAATCCAGGCTTCATCATGCATGACAGTTATCTGGGAAGAGAGTACCATAACTCTGATCATCCTTTCCTCCTTCTCCTTCCCCAGCGTTTTTGGCTGAGCACAGTCTCATATGGTGTGGAATATCCCTTTGGTCAGCTCTTATCTTCCAAATCCTTGTGCACTGCCAGCTGGCTCATTGCTAGCTACTATGAAGAAAATAATTTCCAGATAAAACAAGTACACTACCATTATTTGGATCATATTGATTCCCCTCCTTCTAATTCCTGGGTCAGCCAGTTGAATGCATACCTTTAAAAAGAAAAAAATGCTTAGCTTTTACACTTGACCTATTTAGCTTGAAATATAAAAATTATAGGTGAAATGCACCTTCATACACATTTTTAAATGGTGACAGCACAATGAAATGAAAACATTTTGTCATGAGGAAAATGTATTTATACAAATACAGGAAGTGTGCATTTCTTTTCACATTCCAACCACCATCGTAAGTTATTCTTATCTCTTTCCAAATCACAGCTTCATTAAAGGCTCAGAGGAAAATTGTGTAGCCTGTTTGGATTTTTGTTTGAAGAAGAGTTCTAGAAACAAAAAATTGTGGCTGTTCATTTCAAGATATACTGTCCCTTTTTCTCCTTCTCTTTTTGGGAGATGTTATAATGTGAACTTTACTGGAATGTGAGAAAGACAAGAATGAAATAAGATTTTCAGATACTTTTGTTAGTGGCAAGAGCTTTATTCCATGTATCCATTTAATTTACAAAAGCTCCATCTTTATATGTGAAATACTCCCAACTTCCTGATTATTAAAATTGAAAATCATTTTATAGTTTACTCCAGAACACTGTAAGCTTGCAATGGGTATGAAAAATACTGTCTGAAAATACCTCTCTGTATATATTCTATGTGCCATTATGTTTGTTTTCTTTAAAAAATAATCATTATCTTTTCCATATGTTTTATGTTTATTACTGTTAAATACGTTGGCTTTGCAAAGCTATAGCAGTGGGATTTCTAATACATTTGCTGTTTCATACATCAACAAAATTGCAATTGAAAATTCATGTCAGCTGTGCTGAAGTTAGGTAGATCTTTCTCTTAAATTCTCAGAATACATGATCTGTTTTCCACAGCGGCAGAAAGGAAAGAACATTTTCATGTGTGACCTGAAGGAATCATATGTGAAAGTAAATGAGGTACAATGAACATGGATCTCCAAAATGCCATTTTTACATTTAGTATTCAACATGCAATCAACACTTCCATATGGTTCAGAGAAATAAAATTGCATTTTACAAGTGTAGTAACATGTCAGTCCAGCAGAAGCTATAATAAATATTTTATTACAGATAATCTGCATCTCATTTAGGCTTTAGGAAAGATACACAGTGTATGACCATATCATATATCACAATGCAAAGAGGAAAATAATAATGAAGAAAAAAAATTATCATCATATCCTGTCTTGATTTTTGAATCTACTGAGGTATTCTGTAATGATCATTGAACAATTACAAAATAAATGTTTGACCAAAATCTTCATAATCTGCTCTCATTGCAGATTCCTGGCTCATTAGAGACCCACTCACATGGAAAGCTGAAGGTAAGATGAAACATCCTACAGCCTCAAGCTCTGGTGGGACCTATGTATTGCATTGCTGTTTCTAAAATGGCACACAATTGGCTAATACAGTTTTCTACTGATTTGTCTGTTATCAATAGTTTGTGCTGCTATATCAAATTTATTGTTGCTGCAATAACAGTATACACCAAAATTATAGGTAGAGAGAAATTCACAGAGCACAAACTTTAAGAGATATAAATGCCTTATTCAAGAAGGAATATCCAGGATGATAAATGCTCTGCCCTGTTACCAGACTCATCAAGGATAGAACATAATTGAATAAATTACGAAATTCTCAAAATTACTTATTAAATCTCTTGTGAGCATTCCCAAGTCCCCACAAGAAGCTAGTGTTGCCTATGTGTGCCATATTGTGATGCTTTTTGATGATGCCTCTCTTTAGATTAATAATTTGAAAATGTAATTTTTAGCCATGATCTCAACTCAGCTGAAAGCACATGAGGTCCGAGAACTCTGAAGTGGTGTCCACTCAAAAATATTAGAATTCGGCAGCAATCTGGCCAACCTTAATCTGTCTGATCAGTATGTACCTAGCAACTGCACTGTATTGAGCAAGTACATGGAGTTTGAGTTTTCTTCCTTTGGTTTTTAGCTCAGTGATTTTTCTCAATGGTAACCAAAGTCAAGTAATTTATAGCTTGTGAACCTCACAAAAAGGGTTCATTTACAATCATATTCTGCATCTTGTGACACCAAATGGAGTGTGTGTTCTTCTATATGACTACAAAAGATTTTAGAACAGCGATCAGAAACGTGTTCTGCTCATTAATGTTTTTACAGTAGCTGCTTTAAAAGAGCTACAGTTTCCTAGAGCAAGTCATTCAGAATTCAACTACGCTCTTCAAGTTTAATAGGTTGAGCTCTTTGAGTTCCCCTACCTCCTCCTGATTGATGGTTTGTTTCTTCTTTTAATACAAAATTCAGTAAAATTTCCCACAGTGAAAAGGGTCTTTTAATTATAAAACATCAGCGTGTGGGAATGATTCAATTTACACATCAGAAAAGCTCAGTTACTTGACCATAATTTATTTTTTGTGCTGATCATTTACAGACCACAGATTCTTCTTCCTCTGGCCCCCTCCCCTTCTTACTTTCTCTCATTCTGTGTAAAAGAATAAAAATCTCAATACCTTATAAAAGGCTTTAGATATTGTATGACTTAGTCATCAGAACTAGAGGCTTCATTATCAGACTTTTTTCTGCCAGCTTTTATCCCTTTCTCATTTCCTAGTTATGTTGTCATATTTAATTTAAGTGTGTTCTGTAATTGCTGAGTAATATAGTTTTTTCTTGTATCTGACAAAAGGGTGGTGTAAGTAAGGAGGGGTAGGGTATCTCACTCATGAAACTGTGAGATAAGAGATAGTATCAAGAAAAGATATTTGCGGTTCTAATGTTGCATATTATGCAACTGACCAGCTTT
>VWZP01008835.1:3126107-3169130 GCA_013396995.1 Dicaeum eximium | reverse complement strand
TTTTTTTTTTTTAAGTATTAACTAATTCATATTGAAATAAAGATCTGGAAGGGATGGAAAATTTTCCTGTTTCCATTTGCTTCCTCTATGCAGTATTAGTCATCCATATTGTTTTATTGTCAGAATATAGCTTAGGACTTGCATTGATAGGTAAAACAGCTTTTACTAACAAAGCTTTGTAGGATCTAAATGTGATTTTCCTACTAAAATCAGTAAAGTTAATCTTACTTTGTGCTTATTATGGCCATAAGAGAAATAAGCAGTAAAAATGTCCAGAATACCATTTATACAGATATTTTTAAAAATACTTACAGATATATTCTTAAATTTGTTTTGGTTTTAATCAAATGTGGTTTGTGACCATGTATTATTAGATTAGATTATGCTCATTTCAGAATGAAAAAGTATGAAAATGGTTGTCTATTAGTTGCTTTAGACATATGATCACAATATCTACAGTACTGAAATACATTGCTTTAATTGTTTTCATTTTTGCATTTAATTTAGTCTGTTTTCCACTTTAGAAGGGATATATGAATGGTACTCTAGTAAAATATGTGAAACTTGGGAGCAGCAGTTATATCTTCTAATTCTTTTCAGATATTTGAAGGTGCTTCTTTTTTACCCTGGAATGAGTACTTAAATAGCTGACCAAAATTCATGTTTTGATATGTGTACGTGCTGCTGTTTGGAATTGCTTTTATGTAGAAACACAAATGTATCCCTGGATAAGACCTCAAAGCCAAAACTAGCATGTTTTTGTAAAATGGACCAATGTAAGATGTTCTCTTCCATTGTCTATTTGGCCGCTACAGGTTAAAGGAATCCAGTTTGATTTTAAAAATCTAAATTTCCCCTACTGCAGTTTTTTCTAATTCACCTGTAACTTACTGTATCCTGCTCAGTAAAGAGAATCATCTTGACCACATGAGGACAGCAATAAAGGCATTCATCTTAACACTAAGTAAACTCAGATTTTATTTCCAGAAGATAATTTTTAAAAAAATGTTTATGATCCCCAAGTAAGTACCAGGCCATTGTATCTTCCATCTGACTGGCATACCCTGCTGAGTGAATGCTCACGTACAAGAGCTCACAAATACTTATGTGGAAGATGGATTGTACTTCTCTTACAAAAGCTAGCATCAGATATATGCAGATATGCTGTGATTTAGTTCATTCTTTTTTGTTGTTGTTGTTTGTTTTAATACAGTTGAACTCCTTTCTTCTTCTTCTTCACCAGTACACCTGAAGCCATGAATAGGTAATGGCTTCAGATTATTTCCAAGGCTGGTACACTATTGAAACATTGTGTGTCCTGAATGATGTGACCAACCCCTCAGTATCAGCTGCTGGTGCAGCACCTGTCCTGTGATGATGCTCCTGGTTCTTCTTGGGGTTCTTTTGGTACTGCCCATAAAGACTTCCAGGTCTGTTTCATTGGTCTGTGTTTCTGCACTTGTCAGCAGTTCCCAATAGTGTAAGTCCTCAGTAGAAACCTCAACTATAGGGATTAGGAAAGAAGTCCTGCAATTTTTAATATATTTAAATCCCTGTTCTTCCAGACCATTATCTTATGAGCATTTACTATGGTAAATAGTAAGCTAAAATCAAGAATTCTGTACAAAACATTACTTTCAATGAAAGTCTTTGCTCACAGTTTTTATCATTACTTTTTCGGTGATCATTTATTTTAAACTTCTCTTTGGCTTAAATACTAGCATTTTGTATTAATTTTATTCAGGACAGTCAAATGGTGTTGTATGCTGTGTTAACCGTTGTGTTTTTAGTAGAGATTTCGATATTTAATAGATGTTCCAATGATAAAGTTTTATGGCAGAAGTTATAATTGGCACAACCTTTCTTTTTTTATTTTCCTTTCATGACAATGTTAGTGAGTGTTGAGTGTCTGTTAAGATTGCAATGTTCTCACCCCAATACAAAGAGCTTATGGTTTCTACTGTATTGTATAAATTTTTGGATATCCATGGAATTTTTCCTTTAGTAGGTAAGGATTACAGTGAATTACTCTCTCCTGCTGTAACTTAACTCTGTGCACTAAATACTACAGCATCCCAGATCCTTGCATTGTTGATAAGAGAACCAGAGGTGAATTCCCAGCTGATAGTAAGCCCATTTCCCCGGTGGTACTACTTTATTCTTTTGTTTTGTGTTTTGCTTTGGTTTTTCCTACAGTTAACCATTGCTGTGATTACTGTTTAAATGCAGGTATGATTCCTGAACATTACTATCAAGTTTTTGTCAGACTACCTATATTTATGAGAGGCATGCCAGGGGAAATAGTTTTTTTCACATTGTCCTCAAAAAAAAAAACCAAACAGGTATCATACTCAGTCTTTTGAACTGTCATCTTCTCACAGCAATCAGTCAGTCACCATATCACTGGATGGATGTTTTTATATTTTCACACATTTCTATCATCTTTGCACAAAACTGAGCTGTTTGGCATATTAGTTGCAATGTGAGAAATTATTTGTCAAACAAGAAAAGAATCTTAGCCGTGGTTAGGAAGTGGTTGAAGAAGAGTTTGAAATCTTCTCTGCTATCAAAGCTGAGGGCCCCCTCTGAAGGTCTGAGATGCACATCAAATTCAGCCTGGGAGTCTCACAGGCCTGAATTCCTGGACATAATTTTCTTTCTAAAGAAGACTACTTCTCATTTTTCCCATTAAAAATTCAGGATGGCATTAGTGATGGTGCTAGTTTCTATCTTTATAGAAGTATTTCCTTGAAAGTGGAAAAACTTCTATATCCTCAAATTCTGAGCAGTAGGAGAAAGGATCATGATTTAGCCCAGTGCTTTGTGTAAATACTTAAGGAAATGTGGATTGAAGCCAGGATTCTCCTCTCCTGGTCAGATTCCACCATGTCAGGGAACATTTTTCTAACTTTCTTAGTCATGGGGGAATTTGGGGTACCTCCAGTGCACAGCCCCTGTTGAAAACCTCTCCTTTAGAAATATTAATTTATTAATTCAATCTTTCAAACTGAAGAATATAGCTGTTGCATTTTAGTCTGTTATCATCACAATCAACATCATATTTTTAATCAGAAGTGGTCAGAGATGTTTCAGTAAGTGGCTTAATTTTGTCAGGTTATTAAGCAGTCCCTGAGCATGTCTAACTAACCTGTTTAATAGCAGAATAAAGTAAAGAGATGCCTCCTTTGTAAAGGAGGTGGAAACCAACTGCTAAAACACATTCCTGTTTTGCCATAAAATCAAGATCCTGAACCTCTTGGGATTGGAGCAGAAAGTGGGTATTAGCCCTTACTCTTGAGCCTCAGCACAACCTGCTGGCATAGCCACAAGCAAGTAGCTGCAGAGACAGTGCTGCTTCACCAAGGTGAGGTGCCCTGATGCATACAGGTCATCTGGGGACTATAGCCACTGCAGGTGTGCTGCTTAAGGACATGGTCTAGTGGTGGGCTTGGCAGTGCTGGGTCAACAGCTGCACTTGATAATCTTACAGGTCTTTTTCAGCCTAAGTGATACTGTGATTATTTTTATTTTTTCTCCCTCTTAAAACAAGAAAACTTGCTTTTGTCCTGAGGAACCACTCCTGTCTTTATGGGTAGGATTCTCCTTTGGTGCATTAGCAGAGATAACAGGCGAAGCCATGAGTTCCCTTTCAGAGTACAGAGCAGTGGGGAAAAGCACTGTGCCCAGGGAAGTGCTACATCAGCACAATCCAGGATTTTCAGTACTGTCTTTTAGGACCTTTCACTGCTGGGCAAAACTTGATTTTAGTTCTATGGCTTGTTGACATTACTAGAGATGTTACTCAGTCTAGGATCAGAGAGTAAATACCCGAGGTGCTAAAATCTAGAAAATACTGTCATTGCCCTCTGTAAAAAATTTATACTGACTGGATAGTAGAATAGTAATGTTTTACTGTCCATGTAGAAAATTCTGCATTTTTTTTCAGGAAAAATATTTACAATTGAATAGAACTTGGTGTTTGTCACATACTGTGAATTAATTGGGGCATGGGTGTTTTGAGTAGTGTACTAGATAAAAAAGAGCAACTCTTTTCAAGAAATGAACTGTTCTTTCACAAAGCATAAGAGACTAAAATCTCTTTCTTGTGGATTGTTATGGCTTTTTGAACGACTTTTTAAGGCTAATTTGTGATAGATTTTGTACTGTGATTTTTTGTATATACTCTATTAAAACCATCTAACTTGAATAGCCCAAGGGAGCTAAGTCAGTAAGCATAAAAATCAAGAAAACCTGAAGTTGGTACTTCAAGCTGAACCATACGGTAGTAGAGTTCTATTTTTGTTGAACAAACAGAGTATTTTTCTTGAAAGAACAAAGTACTTTTTTTTCCCAGCATTCTGCTTCTGTTTAATAAATTGTGAATTCTATATGTTTCATGTAAAATGAGAAACAACATTTCAGTTTTTGATTTTTCGATGTAGTTTTTCAGTCCCTATAGGAAGAAGTAAAGTTTTCTGAAAGGGAAATTTGACCTCCCGCTCAGCTCTGAAGAAGTTTGAGCCATATTCTTCATTTAACAGTGATAGCAAAGGACATTTTCATGCATAGTACACTTCTGAGTTGATGGCAAACTGGTCTCAGGTTCAGATATCAAGAGCTGGCTCAGTGTGCTTGAGGCTACTGCACAAATTATGTTGTTCACAAAATTCATTTTAACGTTATAGTAAGACAAGCAGAAAGGTCAACAGAAACTTTGTGGATGTCAGTAAGGTGGTGATTGACCTGATTTTCCCTTTAATAGAGAGAAACAAATAAGGAGAGATAATTTGAATGACAGAAGTCAATGAACCAGGTGAAACTTGGAACAGGTTGGTTATATTGAGACTCCCCAAGAATTTTTCAGCACTATATAAATTAAGTACCAAAATCCAGATGTACAAAACCCCATGTTAAAATTGCAATACGCTTGATAATAGCTGTGTCAGACACTACAAAACAGCATACAATAGATGCTAATTTATTAATTTCTTATGAACCAGTCACATGGGTAACACTTTTTTATATAAAAGTAGGGATCTTCGACAGGGTTCTACTGAGTTTTGGGAAAGTCCCCAAAAATTGCAACTCTCAACAAGCTGTTTGTTTAAAATTTGGGGTTTTTAAGTGGAGCTTTGATACATAGTGTTTCACACCCCAATTTTCAGCAACAATGGTAACTATACTGTTTTTAAAAGAAAAGAAAAGTGAAGGATAGTATTCCCCTGGTCTGCTCACTATGCAGTTGATGAAAGTAGTTATGAATTTAGTGACTGAGGTTGAATCTGCTGTAAGAGGCAATACAAGCTACCTTCCACAAATACCTAAAAATAGGGTAACCATGCCTGACTACAGAAGCTCTAGGTGTGATTTTGGAGATTTGCAAGTATTTCTGTTACTGAATGCATATCTGGCATGTGGAAAAAATGGTCTAATCTCAGCTGTAAATGCTGAGAATTACATGTCACTTCCCTTCAAGCAATAAATGCTCTTTTGTCTATCTGGATTTTGTTATATGTTTTTCACAATAATTCCTAACAGTGCACTATGTCATTAAAATATCAAAATCCAGTAAGTCAGCTGGCAATAAATGGAAAAATAGAGATCCCTAGCAAAGATTAGTGATATCTAAAAGTGGTTTATGGGTCCTGGTGGGATTCCTCCTTTTTTAACAACAAAGTGCAGAGTGAAAGAATATGCACAGCTTACTTTGTCTTCCTATTTCTTTTGATCTGAAAGAACAATCAGATAAGGCTGATTTCTGAAGACAGTTCAGAATGAACAGATCTCAGTTGCCCCCAGTGATAACCATCATTGTCAACAGGAGGCATTCCAGGTACTGACACTAGAGCCTTAAATGTTCAGATACTGAACATTTTATCTTTTATTTTAAAAACTACTGCTGGGAACTCTCTTTATAGAATGCAATGGATGATGAGTATTTAGAAGAAGATTGAACCCTGAAGGAGAATAAAGCTCAAGCCTCAGAGACTGTCACTGAACACCAGAAGGACAGAATAATTTAAGGTTACGGTGGGGAATTTCATGCACACAGAAAACCTGAAGCTCTGAAAAATTGAATGCTAGAACTCAGGACTTACAGTCTACAAAATGAAAATTAAAATAATTTAAAGGCCCTGGCCCTAATGGGCTTTTGTCCAGATTAGTGAACATTCTGTCAGAGTTCAGCAACACTAAGTGCTTTTTCACAGGGAAGGCTCAGAACTACAATATGTTGCAATGATGATGATCAAAGTTGAGGTGTCTGGATTACACCACTATACAGAAATGCTAATTGGTGCCTTCTGTAAGCCATATCATTTACAAGTGCTATCAGTCCCTCTACACATAATCTTCAGCTCTCAATCTTTGAAGAAAATACTGATTTTTGACAGGGTGTGACAACTTGGTTTTACATGAGTCAGGTACATTGTACAAAGCTCACTGAGCAAGGCACAATGCCAGGCAGCTGCTATGAAAACTGATTGTTTACAAATGTAAAAATTATAATAGTTTTCTAGTTTAAGGGTAATAACACCTCACCTGCTTTACAATGCTGCTGATTTTTTAAAATTAGTAGTTAACTATCTTTGTGATCATCTAAGTTAGTATTGATAACCTCAAAAATATAATGAAATATACTGTTATCATTAGTCAAGGATAACTAACTTTGAATGAGCAGATGCTAATGAATTAATGGTCACAGGTTTTTTTAATGCACTTATCACTGCTACTGCAAAATACTTGTTATTCCTCATCTATTCGTCTTTTAAATAATTTCCTTTGCCTACTAAACCTGGATACTGAATATAAACACATTGGCTCCTGTCCCCTCATTGGTGCCATTGTTGCTTTCATGGGTTTTGGATAAGGGCCTTTGTCTGGTTTTGCTCTCATAACTGGAGCAGAGTTCAATTTCAGAGAGTTTCCAAATAGGAGCTCCATTAATGTGTCCTCCTGGCAGAGAAAAGAAATATGGAGTTGTTATAGACTGAATCAAACCATACTTGTATTTGTGAGCATGTGGATAACGTTTATTTTGTTTAAATCTAAAGAGGTCTTAAAATGATATAATTTTTACTGTATCTAGCCAGACTTGAGTAGAAGGTAGTGAATCTTGTAGTCCAGTAGAATTTTTCAGTGTTGATAGACCAAATTCAGGTGCTGATGAGTTGATGACCAGGTTTGTGAATGTCTGTGAGTAATAAAGAAGATAAAGTGTGTTTGAAAGTCACAGTCACTGACAAGTAGAACTAAAGGTCTTTTCTTCCTCCTTCCAGTAGCTGGATTTGCTCCTTGATCCTTACAGCAGTTCCTACTCGCCTGAGAAATGCAGGGCTTTTAGGACACATTTAGTGTGTCTCCTTGAGCTGGCTCTACCTATAGCCACTCTTGAGGTTACCCTGCCCCATTTCCTAAGCACACAGGAATTCCTATTTTTCCCCAGGTCTCCTTTGCTGGTAAGTTACTGCCAGTTCTGACCTGCAAGCAAAATGCAATTCCATAACTTTCACATATATCCCTCAAAGTTGATGGGAATCTTTCTGCAGTCAGATCAGAGCAAGTCAACTTAGGAAGCACCAGGTTACTTTTGGGAATTTCATTTGTGTCTCTCTGGCATTCACTTTTTTCTATCACCCAGCAGTGAGATCTGTTAGGTAATGTTCCAGGAACGCAGTAGTAAACAAAGAGATGTACGCAATGGGAACATAATTACTTGGCACACTGCGTGAAAAATGTTGCAATGATGGCAGGTGTGGAGTATGATTTCTCATTTATGTATCTTGAAACAATTTTTTCAAATGCAAATATAATGTACCAGGTGCAAAAGTAAAAGGAATAATCGCTTTGGCTCATTCTGTTTTACAAAACAGTTTCTAAATAGATGTGCATGAAGGCAATTGAAAACACTGTACAGAAAACATGTTGGGAATACCTGTGAACTTTAAGGTGGGTTCTAGGTTACATAGAATACGATTTGTGATGGTGAAACACATTTTAAAGAGAAGCACCTAAACTGTAAATCTGAAGAGATGTTCTCTTTAAATAAGTATAATCCAAATTTAAGCCAGCTGGGACTTTTAGAATTTTGACAAGATTTGTGTTTATTGAGTAGATAAGCTTGACCATTATGCTGATGTTCTCTACTGCTAGAAAACATGCACCATTAGGTAACTGGAGATTGAAACTGCACCATGGGCTTATATAAAACTAGAGAGCATCTTGCACTTAAAATACACAGAGCAAAAACCTGCTGCAAAAACACCTCCATATTTCCCCCCACCCAAAATGCCAAAAGTCTCTTCATGTAGCAAGTTTTTACCAGTGACACTGATCTGAAAGCCCACCTTGCTGATATTTTTTCATAACTGCAAAGCCTGTATATTGCTTTAATTTTTATGTAAAGTTATACAGTGTTGACATATTCTGTGGCCTTCTATGACAGGGCAATATGAAAACCTTTCTTTCCATGCCTACCAAAGAAATCATTGGGGTTAAATGACAGGGCTCTACCAGTGATTTGCCTGTCACAGAGAACTGTAAATTGTAGCCTGTCTCCAGGATAGTGTTTAGACACATTCTGAGATTAATGGTTTTGCATAGACACTTCGGACTTCAAATGATTTTGAGATAAGCTCCATCAAGAAGATTCTTCCAGTTTGAACGCAACTGAAAGTGCTTTACATTTCAGCTATGTTTTCATGTAACTTTGTTGGTACAGAACAGACAGAATCTGATGTGAAACTGAAATGGTGTCTCATATGTTCTAGACATAAAAATTTTCACCTCCAGTTTAACTGTTTGTGTCAGATTTCTTTTTTTATGGTAGTTCTTAACACTTTCAGACACTGAGATATCTTATTTATTTGACTGAGCATATCATATCTTTTCTCTTAAAGGAGCACAGTTAGGAAGGAAGGTCTGTATCCTAAATTTAGGGAAGAGGAAACTAAGGTGTATTAATCTCCTGGACAATCCATTTAAGAATGTGATAATTCATTCACTTTTCAGAATCTGAATTAGTAATTGATATGTGTTCTCTAGCAAATGAGATATTATAATTCAGGAACTCTAACTTTAGACAAAGGTAATAATAAGATTTCTTTTTGTTTAAAAGGGGAAATGAGAAAATATTTGTCAGAAAAATGTAATGAAAGTAGACATTCCTTTTTCATGTATTCTATAGTTTCCCAATTGAAAAAAAAAATAAAAGAAAAAAACTGTATCCTTTATTATTAATTGGTTTTCAGCTCTTCTAATAGGTATTAAAGGTTGAATGGTTTCAGTAGAATACTACAGAGTCAGATGCCACAGCAGTGGTGGAGCCATGGCAGAACGAGCATTATGGGCTAAATATTTCTGTCTTAAGTAACATGAAGTTCCTGTATTCTGCCTCTCCCTCTAAACTAAGAAAGAAAAGCCCTTATTGCTTAAGGCTTTTTTAAAAAGATATATTGTATTAGTGACCAGATGAGTACCACCAATCTCTGACAGTGTGCAGACCCCTTGTGTTACTTGGAGTAGGAATTTTCCTGTTGGATGGCACCCTGTGTCTGTCCCATTCACCTTAGCATCAGTGCAGTTACATAACATCAGGTTTCTGAGTCATATCATGTGATTAGAGAAGAATTAGAAGGTCTTTTCAGGAAAAAAATTAAACAGCTTTGCAAAATGGCATGCAGATTTGTTCAAACATCTATAGAAATGTCTTCATGATTTTTTCATTTCAGTGCTTAAGTTTTTACTTATAATATCTGTAATTCTTGTTTAAAATATTTGTGACTGAAACATTGATTAAGATATACAGAAGACTGAGATGAAAACAGATGGATTTGAATAGCAGGTTGGAAGTTTATTAATTTAATATACTAAATATTACCTGGGGTCTGTGCAGAAAGTTACAGGACTCCTTCCGTAACATCTCACAGCAGATGCATGGTGTCTTCAGCCAGCCTGCCATTGATTTGGATGCTCTTTCTCCCCTGTGTCAGGTAAATAGAGCAGGAGCTGCTCACTATAGGTAACAAAGACCTCACATTGCTGAAGGACTAGTATCCACTAGGATAATGCTTGGGAATTCCAATGTATGGGAGCAATCCAACTGGCATTTATTCATAGTGGGCACAGGCCCCAGCCTCTTAGTGGCTGATTAGCAGCCATACTCTTTAAAAGCCATTAAAAATTTTTTTTAAAAAATCTTCCATGCCTATGTAAGACAGCTAGATCCAAGCCATGCCAAACTGAAACCCATTTGGGTGCGACAGCTGGGTAGAGCTACAAGGCTCAGGGGCAGAGCTCCTGTAGCAGCATTACAGTTCAGAGTTCATGTAACAACTAGAAGTGAGGGGCACCTGAAGGAAGCCCTATGGTGAAGTTTAAATGATGAATGCAGGAAATTGATGTACAAGCCTCTATTTCCCTTTGTCAGAGAGGAGAAGCCATCTTTCAGGAGAAGTCAGTTTTGTGTTACTCACTAATATGCGTGATTTTCCTTTAGAGATTGAGTTGCTCACAAAATGAGGTAACCTGTGATTGCCTTCACTTGCTGAAAACTGGATAGGCAAGTGCGCGTTTCAGTTAAAAAAAAACCAACCCAGAACTCCAACATAATATATTACTGTCCAAATAATTCAACTGTAGTAGCTTAACTTGTTTGTTTTAATGCAGCTGTGGAATGTATTTACACCTTTATTTTTTAACAACCAGAGCTAAGTTTACAAAAATTATAAAGCACTAATAAATGTATGTAAAAAATCCTATTCTGAATGTGATTAGTGCATGCCCCTTGCTAATGTCAGCAGTTATTTTTAGTGGAGAGCATTTGTAAGATTTGGCAGAGATCTCTTGAAATGTCAGGAGGGTAAGAGGAAGCACAGCAGAAGCCAAATACATATATAAATATGTTAGAGGATTTTAATACTAAGTCCATCATTTTTTAAAAGACAAGATGCAGCTGTCTTGAAACTGACATGGTGGATCATCGTTTCCCTCCCATGTCATAGGTATGGTGCAGACACGACTTAATTAATTGCATTTTACAAAGAAGCTTGATTTCCGTATGAAAGAGCTTGTTCTTCCATTCCTGTCTTGTTTACAGACAGGTGCTTGTTAAACAGATACTGTTAAACAGCATTTTTCACTCTACTTCCAAGACGAGTGTGTTACACTTATCTCATTTCTTTCTGACAGAAAGATCATTAAGATTTGCCTCAAAATACTTAACATTTGTATTCTGTCTTGCATACCATAAAATGTATCCATTCAAACCGTCCTGGAAGCTGTAAAGGGAAGGGCAGTTCTTTTACAGCGTTGTTCTGGAGCTCAGGAATGGTGCTGTTCAGTGCTGTTATCATTTTATTTGATACAGTAATACCTGCATACTTACCAGGTGTACCTTATTAACAATATTTTCCCAGTGAAATATGGGTCAGATTTGTATGCAGCAGTATTTCAAGCACATCTTTCATCTCATGAGGATTCTCATTTTCTGTGCTGTTTCTAATAACTGATTATATATTTCTATTTGCATAAATCTGGGAAAGCTGCTGAGTCGTTATTGGTGCAAAACTTGATACCTCTTAAGAGTAAATAATTTAGCTTTTCAGTAGTGCAGGAATAGAACTTTGCTCTTCAATAAACATTGTGCTCACAGATTTCATGTCATCCAAGCTCATTTTCACTTACACATTAGGCAGAGGTTTTTGTTTGCTGGATGGATGATCTCTAAAAGTCTCCTACCTAGTTCCCATTGTAAAGCAAGTCCTGTGTCATTTACACTTAATCAGTTCTGGTGTCTTTGCATCAGAACTCTATGCTCAGAAATTACTCTGAATCCCTACAATTATTAAGGTCTCTTTAGACAGACTCCAGGCATCAGGGTCACCAGGAAGAGAAATCCTCCAAATACCTTCCTAGTATACTTTTCCCATTGGCTACTGAAAAACTACAGGAACTATACCATTTTACAGATGTTACTTGCTTCATTGCTTCCTTGGTTTACATGAAAGGTGATTTTCATCCTTTAAAAGTAGATCAGGCTATGGAAAATTACACTTAGAGTTGAAGAGAAAATGGACCATCCAGGTAAACAAATGACATACTAAAGGCCAAAAAAAACCAACTCTAAGTCCTCTTCAATTGCAGTGCATGTTCTGAGAATTAAAATATAGGATTTATTGGTAGTCTAATTTATTTCTGCCTAAAGTAGAAATGACAAGACTGTGGTGGAAAATGGAAAAGAAGAACAGCTTAAGTTTATGACTGCAATCAGCAATTTTAAATGTGATGCATTTTTATTGTTTTAAAGCAATTTTTAGAGTGATTTTTTAAGTTCCCTTAAAAATATACAGCAATTAAAAATTCTGCTTGCTGCCAAAACCTAGAGGATTTCAATAAAAATAAATAGAGAAGTAAAGTCAGTAAAAAATTTTAGCACATCTAAAATTTGACCTAATATATTTTAAAATATCTATTTTTATAAATGCTCTGAGCCTGATAATCCTGCAAAAATTAAAATTTCAATGCAAATAAAAATTGTCAGCTATGCAGCCAGATCACATTAACGCAATTTCTTCTTTGTGTTTACTGGTAAATTGACTTTTTCTGTTACTTCCTCCTTGTGCGAAATACTTCAATATATAAATACAATATTCTGAAGCCTTTTTAAAGTCTGACTCTTTTTCTCTGCTACAGTAATACAGCAGGCAAACAGTTAGGAGACCTGTATGTTCCCAAAGTCTACTATTATGAAAATTTATGTGCAAATTCTGTTCCATGTTGTGAATTTATTTTAGAGATTTATTTCAAAGTAGTGTTTCTTTTTTTATATATAATTACTCCGTGAAATTTCAGCTACTTAATATCAAAGCCTTTGGATAAATACTGGTTTGGGTTTAAAGCTGTATGAGCTAAAAATCAGACAAAATACAATACGTTTCTTTTTGTTGCGCTTTATTCATACAGAATATTACGAATTTTATTGTTGATGAAGCTGAGAATGAGATAAGATAGATGTCAGAAGGCAGATACTTCTGTATTGGTGTGAAAGAAAAATGGCTCACATAAAAATAAATAAGCTTGGATCTATAAAAATATTGAATATAAAACATTTTTTGTGAGAGAATAGGAATTTATATTTTTTAATGGGGAATGGATAATGGTATGAGAGTGATTGAGAAAGTGCTGATGTCAAAGTAATTTTTCAAGAGAAATTACCATGAGGCAAAACTAGGGCAGGCTTATTTTCTGAAAAATTATAGAAAAAGGCAACCTGGGTTTAGGCTCTAAGTCCAGATTGAAACCCCTTTTATAGTAGTGCTGATATTTGAAAAGTGCTTAACACTCAATTTTTCCCATTGAGGTCAGTGTTTTAGAACAATAGAAAGCAAGAAACCAAGTATGACTATAGGCACTTAACTGGAGGCTCCAATTTTTGTGATGTTTGATTAATATCTTGATAAATAGCACAGTACAAAAGAAACTGAGACATTCTGTAGAGGAAGGATTTGTTGCAGGAGGTAGCTGTGTTCTTCATCTGAGTCCATGGAGGACCCAGAACAAGAGACTTAAGAAGATTTCAAGTTGGCATTAGTAAGATCTAGTTACCAGGAAGGAAAGACAAAAGACTGTCACTTTTCAAAATTTGTCTTGGAAAATAAATCAGATTAAGAGTGTTTAAATGAGACAGAAAACCAGATCAAGATGTGCTGGAGTCTGGGGAAAAAAGATTAGAGAGAGGGAGCCAAAATAGAAAGAAAGAAAAAGTCATAGTGGGAAAAACCCCACCACTATGCAGAGTTCATATGAAGGTAGAATTTGTTCTTAAAAAATGCTGGTTTAGCACACTACTATTTGCCTACACATTTTGAGTGCTCTGTGGGCCATGATTGCAAAATAGAGATATTTTTGAAATAAATGTCTGTGATATGAATACATAGCATTCTGAGGAAGTGAGAGACTTAGGGCTATGTATCTCCTCCTTTTCTGTTCCATATGGCATTCCTGATCTTTACTTGACCAAGTAAGTAATGAATATATCTTACAATAACTTGAATAAATTAAAAAAAAAAAAAGACAGAAAAGCGTTTGGAAATTTTTATACATAAATTTGCGGAATTTGTATTGTGCCATTTTGCAGTTTAGCAGATTGGCTTTCAAGGCACTTGGCCCACACTAATCTTTGAACCCAACAGAAAAAGAACACTGCTGTTGCAGTTGTATTGCAGCACAGTGAATTATTGCTAACAAACTGGGTATTTTAGTTTTTCTGAGTGAGTTCAGAAACTGCTAATAACTTGGTAACAAAACAATTAAATAGCATTATAGTGTGGTATAGCTTGTCAAACAAAAGGCATACTGTGTCATTTTAATTTCCCAAAAGAATTAAAATGATAAGACTCTGAGAATGTACTTGTCCACCTCATCTACCTGCTCTGCTACTCATTACAATGTTTAGTATAACTATACTTCTGTTGATTTTGTGGAACTAGAAAAACATGCTTCAAGAAAATGTAATAGGCAGTAGTTGGATTCCTTCTGAGATGTCAAATACCTACTTTATTATAGCAAGAAAGTGACAGTCAATTTAAACCAGAATTTATTGAGAACATTAAGAGCTGGAAGGGCTTTGGCTAATCACTGTAATGTCCTCAACAAATGGTAAATGAAAGCATGAGGAAATTGAGTTAACACAAGTTAAAAGTTCACATACTTACTGAATTATATTAAAAACCCTATAACCTAATTAAATTATCTAAAACTACTCATTTCAGTCTGTCCTGTTATTCTAGTGAATGCATATGATGATATTTTCTTAGATGTGTAACAGTTGACAGCTTCAGCATGAGTCAGATAAAAGGCCAATGAACAACATCGAAGGATTAATTATTTACTAATCTGTAATATTCTGAATAGTTATACGTAATAATGAAAATAATTTTGCATTGATGCTTCTTTATATAAAATATTTTTAACTTAAAAGATCAGTATTGTCCAAACTAGAATATGTGGATAAAATGTATCCATTTATCCTCCTTTATGGAGTTTTCTGGAGGAAATGCAAGAGAGGGTAAAAGTAGTATGCAGGATGTATCTGTCTATAGTTGTGTGTTTCAGGTATGTTGGCTGTAAAAGCTGTATTTTAGCTGGTTTATGTACCATCACAATGCTTAACAAAGATCCTCTAAATGCCTAGATTTTACAGTAAGATACAACCTTAAAGATCATGTTTTCTGAGTTTTTATGTTAACTTACTGGAGCAAAAGCTTTCAATTCCTTTGCTTTGGTTTTAAAATAAAGGAAGAAAATTACTTCACTAGTATAGCTGGCAGATTTTCTGCAATTCCTCTCAAAGATTCAAGGTTTATTGTAAATAATGGGCAAATAAACTTTATTTTTTGTGCTTTCAGTTTTCCTATGGGTTAGGAATTTGTACTTGAAAATGGTAGGCAGATCTCTGAGTGTCTATGAGAAATTTGACTCAGTAGTCAGATAAGTATGGTATTTGATACATGAAGCATCATTCTCAATTCTAGCAGCACAGAGGACTGTTTCAAAAGAAAAAAATTTGGATAGTGAACAACAGAATTTTTTTTCCAATTTGTAGAGTTTTGGCTTTATATATTTGCTGGCTCTGCTTCCCTGAAATTAAGAAAATAATGCAGGAAACAGCTCATCCTTTGGCTAACCACATAGAACAGAACCACCATCTGAATACCTTTTACTTGTAAAACTCAGGCACTATGGAGGAATTGTCTCTGTCACCTAACACACAAGTGTGTAAGGACAGTTACTGAGGATAGCACAAGAAGGAGACAGTTCTCACCTCTAGGGGAAAAAATAAGAGATAGTGTGACTGTAATAAAACATCAATGTGGCATTCCAACAACATTCAGATTGGATATATCCTGTAAGAAGTTCCACATTTTACTTCACCTTGAAATACATTCTTCTCAGCGAATAATAGGCTATTACACATTTATTTCTAACTGCTTGCTAAAAGTGAAAAGCAGATATACAAATGAGATTGTTCTCCCACCCTTAGAAGGGGAAGGATTTTATTAAGGGAAAGGAGCTGTCCACTTGTATTCTAAGTGCTTGTCTACCAAAAAGAAAATATATAATTGATTGTTTATTGCTGACACCAAGATGAAAGAAATTGTGTCCATTTGGCTCCCTGATGATTAGTTTAACATTAAGGCTAACTGATAAAGAAACAAAAAGCATTATCCTTTTTTTTCCCCCTTAAGTATTTAATACTTTTTCTCCATTTAAAACCAAGGAACTTAAACTGTATCAAATGTAATATATAATATGTATTTGGAATAAATAATAATTTTTTTCTGTGTAGCAGAGAACTGCTAGCTTTAAAACTGTTTTTCACACACACACCAGCACATAGACAAATACATGGAAAGTAAACAACCTACACTAAATAGGATACTTCAGCATTTCTGAGTAACGTGAAAGCAGTGTTAGGGAAACATATGAAAATAAGGATAAGTTTACTTCTAGTAAATGCAGAAAGAACTTAATTTTAAATTGAGACATTTATATGTATTTTCCCCCATGAAACAGATAAGATCCCATCAATTTTTCAGTCAGAAGTGAATGAAAAGGAAAAGTCTCTTGGAGACCAGCTCACAAAGCCTGTTACAGTCTGAGATGATGACCAAACCTGGAGCAATTTTCAAATCTGTAGCATTATCTAAAAGCATGAAGAATTATTCCAGTGAATGATCACTTTGGAGTGCTTTTTTTATCCCCTTTCAATATGAAATGCAAAGAGTTGTTTTTAACAAATGAGAAGAAGGAAAGGATAATATGTTACAGCTCCAAAGTGCTTTCTGAAATTCCAGCATTTGTAATAGGTAATCAAATTGCCTTCACTTAGGTGGTGAGCTGCCCGCCCTGGGTGATGAATGCCGTGTGTTTTTCGGTCCTGAGCCATCTCTGCGCCCAGCTCAGCGCTGCTGAAGGTCCCCGTGAAATCAATGCCATCACTCGGATGTAAAGCTGGGCTAATGGCTAACGCAACAAGGGAAAAACCCAAAATTCCTCAGGTGGCTCTCAAGTAAAAATAGAAACTGCTTTTAAAACGCTTTCACAAAAGACATTTGTAGATATTTTTAGTGGGACTTCCCAAGGTCTTTTATCTTAGTACTTTTTGTTCAGATTGTCCGAGTGTAGGTTAAAAAGTCCTTTCACTTCACCCACAGTGGCGTGTGTGCTGCACCTCTGTGCTTCCACAATGTTATGCAATTGCTTTTGCTGCTGCAAATACCATGTAACACAGAGGAAAACATATTTTCTAATAGCTTATATTAAAGCAATAGGACATAGTATGTCAGATTTCTTCGAAGTAAATTCTAATAATGGCTTACATAAAAATGAGGGTATTTGTTTCTCTGAGCTCTGAATCTAAGTGTTGCAGGACCTATAAGTATCTCTGATTGCTGCATAGGCATTCATCATGCTGAAATGATTTGCCATGCCCAAACAAGCTTAAACAATATGAAATTTTAAAGCTACTTCTGTAAGCTCATTCTTTAATTTTAGTAAAGTAATGAAAAGCATATATTACTTTAGTTTGCAAAGCACTGAAATGCAATTCATATGAAGTGTTTATTTTCTACACATATGTGGTAATGTTGTACATGGAATTAAAAGCTGCTCCTTTTTTTATATTTATTATTCCATTTTTATGTATTTTGCAATAAAATGCGTGAATTTTTTATAATTTTACCAAACTTTCTAGACTTTTTCAAGATTTTAGGCTTTCTAATATAGGAATATTGAATATTGCACATACTCAACATGAGTTAAATAAGAATATTTGTTGTCAACAGGCAACAGTGAAACAAGTAAAAATTTGAATATACGTCTATGTATGTTCGGATAACAGATGAAATTAAAATAAGAAAATTACATAACTAACTAGAGAGAGGCCCAAAATGTTAGTAGATAAATAGAAAATTTTAGCATAATGAGAACAAAATAAACATAAATTAATTTTTTTAAATGGCTATACTCTAACAAAGGAAAACTATTCCACCATTATTTATTAAAATGAAGTCACACCAAACTGAATTTTCTTTATTAATTTTCTAACTGCCTTTTAGGCACCTTTTTACTATCCAAAATTAAACATTCAATCTTGTCTTAATTTTTCTCAGAAGTGAAACTTTTTCTTTTAGTAAAGGACTATCCAGAACCACTTCTATAATACTGAGCACTGCAATGAGTTTGATGAGACAATTTCTTTTTTTACATATTATATTATATTTTTCTGTTAATAGAACCTGTTTTGCAGGCACTGTCAGGTTGCTCTTGGTGGGTTTCCATTCAGATATCAAGTCGGATCCAAAATCACCATCTTATCAAATGGCTTTTTCTTTATTTTTTTTTTAATTAATATCGTTTTATATTTTCCTCATTTTTCTTTTCTCCACCACTTCTCTCATCCCTGGAGTGCTCTTCTCCTCCCACTTGCCTATATGCAGTTACTAGGATTAAGAGTTTATTCTCTGTTGATGTAGAGTTATTCAGGTATATGAGATCCCTAATTTTTTCTTTTTTTAATTAACAGATATTCAAGGGAAAGTGTTTTGGGTTGGAGGAGTTTTTGGCTATTTTTTTTCCCCTGAAAGTACATCTAACGTTGAAACACATAATTTATATGGATTTACACCGGGAATTAAATGATGAACTACCACTTCTGCTTTGGGAATTTCTGTAGGAATATTCTAGGGGGTTGGCCTGTAAATTCAATTACCTAGCTGTAGTGACAGGAATGCAGAGCACTGCATATGCAAAGATTCCTCTGATTTATAAAAATAAGTATTCAGTCTGAGATGTTTATCTGCACAGATTTACCTGACAGATCTATATATTTCTGCTGTTTTTAATGGGCCTTCTTATGGGACTCAGGATTCTGCAGCACTTAGGTAACTAAACTCATAGTAAACAAACTGGAAGCTTTTTAAGCATAGGGACTGCATTACTGATATCTAAACATATTTTCTTTTTGTTCTAAATATACTACTGGTTTTTAAAATAAACCTATTTTTCATGTAGTAAACATCTGTCCTTATGTTGTCACTTTGAGACGATGGAGTCTGAAGTGACGTTACTGAAATAAGTTCTTTGTTAATGTGTAATGCCATGGCTGATATCCGTGAGCAGGAGCACGCTGCAGAGTGTGTTTGATTCTCAAAACGAAGGCATGTGCCTGTTAAGCACTGGAGCCCTTTGCCCTGTAAGTTCTGAGTGTGTCCTGTACCAGTATGCTGGTATGAAGAAAGGAAGCTGAGAAATAGCGGCTCTCATTCTCTGCCCAGCCCCCTACAAGCCAAATCCATTAGTGTGGGTAGATCAGCATTAATAAACAAGGAGGACAAAACAGCTCTCAATGCAGGGACACTTGTGCGTGACCTTGGCTACGATAAACTTGTGCTTGGTCACTGTGATGCTTCGAGCTGACCTCTGCAGCACTGTTAAATCTGATGGAACCGTAGAGAAACATCACCAGTGCTCCGCACACAACTTCAGGGTTGAGCGGCTGAGCTTTAGGGGAAAGAAATGTTGAGTTTCTCTGTTTGTATATCATTATGCTGATTGCAAAACAGTTTCATCCAGGGATCTCAGGTGTAAATCTATAGAAAATTACTTGTCAGAGTCATTAGGGAAAAGGTGTTGTTTATTGCTCTGTAATAAAAATGAGTACTTTTGTGCTATGATATGCATAAAGACAATACTGACTCAGGATCCAAATTGTTTCTGGACATCCACCAGAAGAATTATTTTTAATTGTTAAGGCTCATCATAATCCCAACAGATTTCATCATCTAAAGAATTATTCATCTCCTGATCAAGTTTATACTTCAAGACACTGAGAAATTGCTTAGAGATTGAACACTATACTCTTGATGCATTACAGGTCTGCTGACAACAGTGTTTTCATTAGTTTTGAGAGCTGCAAAACTTTCAGAACTCTTTTGCTTTCCCCAGTCTGTGGTTGGGGAAAAAAAAAGGGCATAGAAAGTTTTATTGGTTTAATTCCTTCCTAAGATTGCACAAATGAAGCTTTACATGTAGTTTCCACATCTACCATTTTATCAAGCTTCTGTGTGATACTCCACAGCCAGACAGAGGGGTTATGAATGTCCCAGAAAAGTGATAGAAGCATTCTTGCATTTGGGTGTGTGTATAGCAGTAGAAATTACCATAGTTACAATGTCTTAATGCTTCAAATCACAAAAGGCTCTTGAAATTCATGAGGTAATTAATGTTGTTGAAGGTGGCTGTAAAGGAGGCATGTACTAATTTTTAGGTGATGTTTAAATAATCTCTGTGCAAAGGTGCAGGCAGTGTATAGCGAGCCAAGCAGCAGGGTTGAATGTGATCCTCTAAGCCAGAAGTTGGAGTGCTAGCCTCACTTCTTCCCCAGAACTGTTTCATATATAGAGCTACTCTAGCAATTTTAAAGCCCTACATTTCCAGTTATGCTCCTCTAAGTACGTGCTTTCTGTGCACAGCCTAAAAGACCTTGTTGGTGGTTAAAGAGTGTTTGACAGACCTGCACTTCAGAGATTCACAAGTTTTCCAGGAATTGCATTTCCAGTTTCACCCAGGTCCTAGCCTGTAGGGTTTTTTTTCAGCAACAGCTGAGTTTGCCTTTGGTTTTGCCACAACCTCTCCATGTTCCCAGCGTTGCTGTTGTTGCTGATGTGGGGAAATATGGACATAGTCCTACTTCAGATTGCGGTGAAAACTTAAACTATGACCTTTTTGGAGCAGGGGGGAAATCCTGTAGTACTTGTAACAATGAGTCTGTCACTAGGCAATATAGCTGGGCTCGGAAGAAATTTCCCTGTGTGTATTTTCCCTCTTATACATTATTAATGCTGCTTTTTAGATACAATCTAGTTCCCCTCTTCTTTTTTTTTTTTTTTTTTCTCCAATACTTCTGTTTACTTTCCTATCTGGACTCTAGCTAGCTGCTTTGGCTGGCTGATGGAGACTGCTGTTCAGAAACTCATCATCTCAGCAGGATAGGTCACTATTCCTGAAGCACCATCTCTGCTGCAGGAGGAAGGGCAGGGCCCCTCTCTGGGTTGAGTCAGCAACAGCTGTGATAAATACTTTTCAAATGAAATATTTTTTTAATATATCTTCAAGTGCTAAAATGGATCTAGATTACAAAAGACAAATTAAGAACAAAAGGAAAGAAATTAAATATCATTAACATTGATGAAGTGAGAGTCAGATAAATTTGGGTATTCTGTATCCTTTTTGTTCCATTCCAATCTGCTGAAAAATCTTAGGCAGGCTGTGGAGGTAAATATATAACTCAAACCAGAAATAAATCAAACCAAAACAAAACACCTCACTTTGTTAATTTTAAGCCATTTAAAATTAAAACCATGTTAACTTCATGAATACTACCTCAAAAAAATTTCTCAATATCTTTCTCTGCCCTGTTTCTACTATATGTTGCCTTTTCAACAAAAAAATGATCAGCAAATCATTTGATCACATCTAGGCAGGAATGTGACTGAAAAGATTCATTCTGGATGCCTTGAGAAAGATCCTCATTCCCAAAATGACTTGTAATGTATGCTTACCCCAACCATTGTCATGTTCTGAATGATATTAGATGTTACCTTAGTAAGTTTGAGGCCTGAAATATTTTAAGTAAATACTGACAAAAGAAAACAGGGAAACAGGAAACCGTCAAGGAAGAAACCTACGTGAATTCTATCTCATCTCATTTATCTGATGGCTATTTCCTTGAGTATACAAACCTAGAACCTTTACTTAACTATTTTACT
Organism: Dicaeum eximium; assembly: GCA_013396995.1. Classification (NCBI taxonomy): domain Eukaryota; kingdom Metazoa; phylum Chordata; class Aves; order Passeriformes; family Dicaeidae; genus Dicaeum; species Dicaeum eximium. The sequence goes on along the minus strand of VWZP01008835.1, from coordinate 3,147,303 downwards.
TATTTATGGTTAAAAAAGTTCTTGTGTTAATGGAATGCAACAGATAAAATTTAAAACCACTATTATAAGCAAGAGAGTAGAGATTGGTATCATGTATGTTAATCAGCTGGAGTACAGCCCTTGGCTCTCTTATTTGGAACTGAAGTCTCCCACTGCCAGTGTCCAGCCTCCCAGCTCTTCTGGAATAAATCTTCTGCCTTACAGGTGACAAGCTGCTGATCTCCCTATCTTTGGGTATCCCCTATGACTAAGGCCTTTGTGCCTCTCTGAAAACACTCTCCCTCTTGAAGCTGGTTCCTTGGCATTAAGAACTTCATAAGTATTATTTTACAATTAGGAAGGTAATTATATAGAAGTACACTATTAGCTTGGTTGTGTAATATGAGGAAGTCATCAAAAATGTTATTGTATTTCATAATCTTTTTCTCATGCCTGTTCTAATTCCTTATTGTGCAAAACACACATTCTTTTCTGCCTATTGTGTTGTTTCTATTAGCAATTACATCAACTTTGTGTCTGTCAGGTGGAGAAAGCTGGTTGTCTTTTGAGCAACAGCACACCATAGATTGTTTGAATTAGGATATTTCAATAATGGTACAGCTGTGCCACCAAGCTGAAGTATGTCACCTTGGTAACATGCTTAGTTTTCATCAGCCTGAGAGCCTTGATTCACTCCTGAGCCCAGTTTTAGCTGATTTTTGAATACAGTCCACTATGGCACAAGACCAGCTGTTTCTCCACTCATTTAAGTGAAATCCATATTTCTCCTCATGCTTCGAATATCCTGTTTTCTTGTCATACCTAAATTAGCCTTGCAGGTACCAGAGTGTCCACATCAAAAAAGGATATTATTCTAGAATTATTCTCTTTTTTAAGCCCATAGGTTCAGTGGCATTTTCTGAAGGATCTTTGAAGACTAATACAGGTCTTCTTCATTCAGAAGGAACTTTCAGTATTTTTTTCATGGTGTTACACAGTTGTATGAAAAATTGCTTCAGTCTTTCCAATACTACAATAAAAAGAGATTGCAGACAGATCAGAAAATATGTGTATCTTTAGCTATCACTTTTGAAGCTTTTCTTTTTAAAACATGCACAAATTGTATTCAGGATATTTTTTCAATATCACAGTTTTGTTTAGAGGGAAATTAACAGGAAATTTAAAAATCATCAATGCATCAGTAAGAAAGGTCAAAACTTTTTTTAAATCTGCAATTTTGAATTAATCTCTGTTCTTTAAATTGGTACTGTTCCAATCAGTCTTTTAACGTAAGAACTTCAAATATGATCGGTAAGATTAGATAAAGCATTTATATTTCCACATGGTTAATATTAATACAAGAATATAGGAGGTATATGTTATCTAAAAGTAGGATTTCTTTATGTAAAATGTCTGCATTAATGAACATGTATCTAGAGTGCAGCAATATGGTATTTCTTAATTTGGAAATTTTTGTGTGGGATTCTAGCACCTAAAGAGACTTGATTAAAAGAAATAATATAATGCAATTTTTGGTTTTGTTATGATACAGAGCAAATCATTTCAGCTAGATGTTAGCCTTTCACATAACTAAGGAACATGTGGGAGCTACCAAGTCCAAGGTCCCTGTGGGAATTAGATATTACTGTATGTAAGTCACCAAAGAGTTTTGACTCTCCATTTTCAGTATTCTGAAGGAAAAGGTAGGAACTACAGAAGCAATTTTTAAGAAAAAATGTACTGATGATTTTATGTGATAGGGAAACTATGGTGCTGGTTCCTAAACTCAATCAAGGGTGATATTAGTACTTGGCAAGTATTGACTTTTTGTAAGTAGAGATTTAAAACTGCGTATGCAAAAAGGTTCTGTTCTGATTGGCATCGTTGTGTGAGAAAAGGGATTGTATTTCACGTTCTGTGAACGTTGTTTTCTGATCCCGAGAGATAACATGGGCTCTGAAATTTGAATCTCTGGCATCTAACTTACAGATACACTAATAGCACTCGTTTTACAAAAAGAAAGAATTATAAATGTGTGACTGCATGGTTATAACAAAAAAGTAGTAATATCAGAAAGGCAAATACATCTGGCAGACTCAAATATTAGCAGGAGACAAAGATGAAAACAAAAGATGCTTTTGGTGCCTATGCTGCTGTATGCTTTGATTTATGTCATGATTCACATTTGATACATAGAATAATGACTGATATTTTTAGCTGCCTTCTTTGATTTAAAAAATACTTTTATTCACAATGTGCTAAAAGGATGTTGGTGACTATAATACAGTTAATCTGAGATGTGCATTGAATTATTTTTCTTGTCAGCAATCTTAAAAAACATAAGGTGTATAAATAATGATCTTACTAAAAAAAGTTTGTTTATTTTTACATAATTATAGCTTAAACTTTAATGGTTAATAAAAACCTCAAAGGGCATGAATTGTGAAGTATTCCTATAAAGAAAGAGTAAATCAGTTTTTACATTGGTAAAGCTGATAGCAATCCCATTTATCCATAAAATTCAGGGGGAAAGCCCCTAATTTTTCCAGGGATCTGTAACTGAATCAAAATTTTTAAATCCTGAACTTGTACTACACCTCCATTCTTTTAAAAAATAAGCAAATAAATGGAAGAAGTGGGAAAGGAGACAGAGAGAAATTTACCTAAATCTTCTAGGATTAGTTTAGGATTATTACTACTCTGTCATTGAAATTCCTAGCAACTGATCAAATTTTATTATGATGAAATGTAATGGTGTGAATCTAATTTTTTATAGAATGATTTTTAAACCAGAAAAACTAAAATTTCCACTGGAAACTCTGTCAGAGCTTTAATCATAATAGCATAAATGCAGAATGGTAAAAGATAAACCAAAGGAGTTTGCAAATTCCTGTGAGAGCTATGTAATGCACAGGACAGAGGGATAGATGGATAGACAGACAGATAGGTAGCTAGGTGCATATCAGACATGATAAAGTGTAATTGCCATGGAGTGAAGGAATGTGTGATATGAAATTAGATGCATGTGTTAATGAAGTAGGGAAATGGTATACGCTTAAGGGTTGTTCATCTTTCATTCACATGGATGTGTAAACACACGGAATAATAGTACCTGACAAAGGGCTAAGAGGAGGGTTAACATCCAGTGTGAGGTGGAGTGTTTAATGGATGAACTTAAAAGCAGATAACAATATAGCATCCCATGTATACTTTCATAATTGCGCGTTCCCCCAGAGATAATGGATATCATTATCAGCGGCGCCTGTCCTAAGAAACTTGGCAAGGTTATGATTGTTTGTTACCGCTTTGGTTATATTAACATACACATTAATATTTATAAATATTTGATGTCATGTTAATTTTTCATATAAGATGATTTATGTAATGCTGCTGTGCCCTGTTAGAGGGCATTTGCAGTGTGCTTCATAAGAGAAGAGAATTGATGCATGTTCTTTAAGGGGACTTGCCTGTGTATTACAGTGCTCACAGTGCATTATTCTGGAGAACAGTGATTTAAGGATAAATTATCTGAATTGCAGATACACTCCATTAACATTTTAAATAAAACATAAAGAAAAGACCACTATAGGAAATAAAACAACAATATCATCATGAGGTTTGGGGAGAAGGGGGGGAATGTGTTCCCCTAAATAGGAGACTCCTTGGTTTGACCTATATTCAAAGACCTTTTTTTGTATATTGGGAGGAATTAATAATTATATTCATGACATAGTTGTAGACATTTGGGCAGAAATTCTGCATCAGCTTTGCAAATAATTGTTGAGGAAATAATAATTATAGATTATGTAGATATAGATATCTCCATCCTGTGATTACAGAGATAGGTTACTATAAATCCAACTGCGAGAAAACATAAAATTTAGCTATGTCTAAAGCAGTAAGTATTACTTCAGAAGTGACAGAGATGTAAGTAGTTATGCTGGTCAACTGGACTATTTCTCACTAACAACTGGAAACACAATCACAAATTATTGAATCTGAATTAGTGGATATACAAGCGAGTGTTATTAAAGGGTAGTGTATGGCAAAATGTAGGGGGGTTTCTTTTGACAAATGTAGCTTCATTTGGTAAAGGTAGTTCTGTTTGGCTTGTTTGTAATACTTCTCACTTGCAGAAAAAGTCTTACAGGGTATTTATATAAACAATTAGATGTGCGTAACAGGAAACCTCACTGCAGCACATTACCTGCCAAGCCTTTGGGAAATGGACAAAATCCCTTTTTGTGCATTCCCATGGACTTGCAAGTTTAGTGCAGTAGTATATCACATAAATGTGTTTGTTCATATATGTATTCTTCTGAAGAGAGACACATTATTGATCAATTTATTTTATTTTTTTATGCTTGAATAGGGAAACAAAAAGAATAAGCAAAGGGTTAAAAAGAAATAAAGCTCACAAGAGTTATTTATATTCTTTTTTGTTAATTTGTTAGCCATGTATTTAAAGTCATTTCCAGCTTCCAGAACTGCTTTATACTGATGTCATATTTTTTTAAGGTTGTAGATTATAAAAAAATCCTGGGAATAACTCCCAAAATATACATGGAATATATTAGTAAACTCTAATTGCAGAAGTTTAGATTACTTATGACCATCTTTGATTTGATAATTCCATCACAATGGCAGTCATTACTTGTCGTAAGGTATTTTGGTTCTGCCTTTGGAGTAGTAGTATGTGCATTTACAGTGTGGTTGGTAGGGAGCAGTGACTCCAGATTTTGGCTCTGCCTCTCAGATTTTCTGTGTTATGTCAGACTAGTTGTTTAAGGTGCCTGTCTCTAACTCCATGTCCTATTTTACATACGTCTGCTCATAATTCATCTGCTTTAATCTAGTTGTGTGAACAACTTCTGTAGCTTTTACAGAGGCACCAATCACAGAAGGCAGCTCATCCCTTCTAAAATTACTAACAGTGCTGGGACGTAGTGCCCATTTCTTTCTAGTCCTTGAGTGGAAGTTAAATACAAAAAATTCCAGCTTCACTATGAAGTTATTTAGTGATAATAAAAATGAGCTTTTGGAGGTCAGCATATGCAGAGAATCCCTTAGCTCTGCCATCATTGGATACTAATCCATTCTTTTCAGGTACAATGATCCCACAAAAGTACCATCTTTTTTCCTGCTGCTTCTGAGGGGTTTCCTGACTGAGGAGTTTGTTTCTCAATATCTATCACCAGGACACTTTCAAATCAAGGTATAAACAATCGGGGAAATATAAGCAAAGTATTATTTCAGAACTCAGAAATTATAAAACTGGATCTTTCAAAAAGTGGACAGGATCAATGAATAACTTGTTTCTGAGATATGACCTACAGGTTTTCTTTCTGGATATTTTTTTTTACATTATAATTTCTATTATCAATCTTTATTATTACATCTCTAAAGTAGGTTTTTAACACAGATGGTGCTGTTTTAGTTGCATGTTAGCATATAACAGTTGATAATCTGTTCCAGGTTAGTTAACCTGGAACCAACAATAATGTTTTATATCTTGTAGTCAGCACCTGATCAAAGTAACAGCAGCGTACAGGACCATTTTCCCAGGGGGAAAGGAAAAAAAACCTAAAGGTTTTATCTCAGTATGGATATTTCAAAACCCTATCTTTATAGCTTCAGATTGAATTGTTAAAATACGTTATCTGAGGAACTTCTCTGGAAGGTATTTTACAAGTAGCGTCAGAAGAAAGGCTTGTTATCAGTCTTAACAACAGAAAGCCAATGCATTATTTTCACACCAATCCTACTGCACATGTTGTGTATCCATGCTTTGCTGTAAATCTCTGGAACCTCTATAACCTGCATCACAACTACCCAAACATCCACCGTGGTAACTGCAAAGTATTTTGGCTTTTGAAGTCAGATGATAGGATTTCACTTTACATCATAGATGTGAATGAACAGTATCTCTTGATTTTGGGGGCATCTGTTTATAAAGTATTGCCTCTGCTTGTCCTATGAAATACGAGCACATCTTGAAAACCACATCTATATTATTACATGGACTTTTGCCTTTGAGAAAAATACTTGGATGAATTTGTGATTGGATTTGGTCAACAAAATCTATAATCCTTTAAAATAAAGCAAAATAAAAACCTGGCAGCACTTTGACCCAGAACTGGATTAGACAGTGTAGTGATGATGTGTTGTGTAAGATCCTATGCTGAGAGTACTGGATTTAGGCTACAGTTTCTTAAGTCCTCTTTTCAATACCAAATGAGAATTTCATCAGAGTTAACTACCATGGAAGGGGAGGGTGAGAAGAAATTATAGAGAATCCCTGGGCTGGAACATGATTAAGTAGTCATACAATAAAATAACTGAAATGACAGTGGACATTAATTGGTCTTCTCTGTGGGAAATGCCAGTGTGGGCAGAGGACGCTGACAGTGAGAAGAAACTGCACATTTGTACAAAATATAAGCACATATTGTCTAATGAAAATCTTAGAATAAATTTGATAATTTTTAATGTTAAGATTGATTTATGCAGGGGTTTTTTTTATTATTTAATTTTTTAAAATAAATTTTAAAATACTAGGACAAATGTTGATAGTATTATTAGAAGAGGATTTCACACAAAAGGCAAGTGTAAGGAAAAATTAACAAAAACATTGTCATCGAGTTTTTTTGACCACTAAAAACTCTTGTTCTTTATCACATATTTTAATGATAAAATCCTAATATTTGCTACAAAGAATATGCAAGGGCAACACTTCATTAATTTTCTTTACCCAAGTTGTGAGAAATTCAAACAATAAACAAAAAACACCTATAACAACAAGTACATTGAACAATTAGAGGGGGAAAATTGTAAGTAGATTTTGAGTTTTTTTAATACCAAAGCATGGCATTTGCAATATACTTTTGTGTGGCTTCTATCCTTTTAAGTTTCTAAGTGCTGAAAGCCTTCCTGATGGGTGATCGTAGCTGTGTGTTGGCAGTAAGAGGAGCCAAGGAGGCACACTCCATGTTTGAGCTGTGAGCATGGAGGGAAGAATCCTATGTTCTGTGTAGGGTGAAGTACAACAGTGTAATTTCAGTTAGCAGCTAATTTCAGATTTTAAAAATTCACACATGTCAAGAGAAGTGATTCAGTAAGACTTTCTTGTGTGTATCATTTTTGGGGTTTTTTTTAGTTGTAATACTGGGTAGTAGGTAGAATTTAAGATATCCAGTTAAGAACAGGTGTAGCAGAGTGCACTGGAGAAAAGAATGCAATAATACCATTGTTGAGAAGTTACTATCCAAGTGGTTATTCTGTAAGGTGAGACAGTTAGAATGGAGATGCTTTCCAGCAAAGAGAGATCTGGGACCTGTTCTTAATTTACAGAATAAAAGTCGGATTAAAGTCCTACACTATCCAAGATATTACACTATTACAGACTAAATGTTGGTCACAGTCATGAAAGGAAGACAATAAGTATACAAAATAGTGATACTGTTTTTAAGCAATGGGTGATTTTAAAAATTCATTTAAATAAAATATTCTAGTGAATAGAAGCACTGCGAGTGCTCAGTACTCACTACAAATCACAGTAAAATACAGATACCAGTAAAATATTTAACATTTCATTATAAAATGGTAATATATACTGTAAAAATACACAAGCATGAGTTATTAATGCATTGATGGAAAGCATGCAGCTGTAACTGACATTTCTATATAATGGCAACAAAGAAAGGTGACTAATTCCTTCCCATAAACATGGGAAAAATGTTTTGAAGTAGGAAAAATAGTTAATGGAGCCATGGCAAGGTAAATTTAAAAACTTGCTCTTTTATGTTGTTCTTTCAAACAACATAACTTTTTGATAGGTTTTTATTAAGTATTTTTGAAAGCTGCTGCTAGTACAAGTGAAGTAGTGACTGGTACAAAGTGAGATTAGTAAAGCCATGCTATTTTATTCTAACCTAAGTGTTTGAAATTCTCAACTAACTTAGATTTGTTTTCTCTTAGGCTGAATTGGTTCATTCATTTATTTATTTATTCTAGATTAATTTTTCCTGTTTAGGAAGGGTTTGTTTGGGGGTTTTTGTCTTTTGGGTTTTTTGGTAACAAATATTAAATATTAAGATTCATGTCATGTCATGCTTGTTATCCTGATATCTATTTGTTTTACTATAAGCTATACCACAAATAATGTGAAAATTCAAACATAAGTGGGGGGAGGACAAATTTAAGCAGCATTCAATATAGTGTGAAAATCAGACAACGTGTTGGTTATGACAAGGAATGTTTCCTCTAATTTCATCAATGATTGTGCTCAGACTCACAAGTCAGCACAGCTAATCAAAGAAAGCCCCATAATAAAACTTCCATTTCTCTTGCTTCACAAGCAAAGGGTGAAGCAACAATCTGGCCAAACGAAACTAGGAAGGAGGATGAGAAGAATAAAGAGCACTAGCAGAGAGAAGCATATAGCAGTTTGAACAGTGGCATTTTGAACATGTGGTTAGATACCTTGTTTTCAGGATTATAAGCACTGCTGATACTTTTCCTCTTGTTCATTCAGATCTTCCTCGAGACATTTTCACAATGATACAGAATATATATTGTTCTATTTTTTATTTTCTACCATTTGTAGAAACATAGCTAGGAGTATTTTATCTGAATATACAATATATTCTACTGAAAGTTTGTGTCAAAATAGTGAGAGACTATACATAAAATATTCAAAAGAGTAACTTATTTTATCCTTTGGTGAGCTAAGTTACAAAGCATCTTTTAAAAAAATGTGAAATGCGTTTGAGAGTGCACTAAGCAGTCTCAAAATCTATCAGCACAGTACTAAATGTTTGGCACAGCTGAATGAGAAAATTGCCTAAAAAGGTTTAAAACCAACTGTTTTTTAATACAACATTTCAAAAATTTCACTGTTTTCCTAAAATGTTTTTTTCCATTTCTTGAGAATTACATTTAAAAATTAAACCTGCTTTCTGCTAGGCCACCTCCTCCCATTTTGCAATATTCAGAGTTAGTGCAGAAGAGAAAGATTTTGAGTAACTTCTGTGTAGTTAAGTGAAGGCTAAAATGGTCCAAGAAAATCTTCCACTCATTTTCTGGTTATTTTTAATTAAATGGCTTAGAATGATGCCACAAAGAGCCAAGGTTAAATTGAATCACTTCACTGATACTGGTACACAGCAGAAACTTCTTCTAATGCAAACCTTACCAGCTGACAACCAGCAGCTGTTAAGAGGTACAGTGGAGCTAAGGACTGGATAATGTCCCCTGCTGGGAAGGAAATGTCTTCTTTGGAAGGTTAGGTTTCTGAAGATACTGTCTGAACTAAGTATTTCTTATTTAAAAATGGAAAAAATTTCATCTCAGACATTCTGTCTAGTTTCTGAAAGGACACTTGACGATGAGCAGTGGAATTTAACATAAAAAAAGATTTCTTTTTCAACTGTAGTCTGTATGCTGGTCCCAGCACAGTCATATTTTAGTGAGCCAATGCCCACACATCTCCTGTGGTCAATTAAGGTGTAAAACTGAAGAGAAAGTATTGCAAGTATGAGAGAGCATTAAGAGGAATTTGAGATGGACAAAGCTCTTGAAAAAAGTCCAGAGCTTAAGTAAGGTGGATTTGTGTCTGACATGTGTGAACTGGAGACCTGTACTTGGGGAGACCTAGGGAATGTCCTCAGGGAAGCTGACTGAGTGATCACTGATTTAGTCTGATGTCCAAACAGAAAACATAAAGAGAGAAGAGTACTGTTTCAAGTAGAACTGCAGCAGAATAATGGAGAGGTTTAAAGTTACCAGGGAGAGTGTGAATCAGTTTGCTAATGCAAACTATTTTTTCCCCAAGTCAAAAATGAAGTCATCCTTCAATTTGATTGTTTAACTTTGGTCAGCATTTTACTTTCAGATTTGTTTGTTTTTTTCCCCTAAGAATGCCGTTTCAAACTGAAATTTTGTGTTTATTTTATACTCACATATTCCAAAGCTAAGCATTTAAAAGACACTGACAGCTGAAAGTGAACAGAAAAAGAATAGAGAGATGGTTTTTTTTCCATTAGTCTATTACCATATAAATTTCTTAGTTGATAAAGACTTGTTGACCAAAGGCTAACATTTCTTAGTACTTGCTGTGACAGCTAATGTTTATCCATCAAATAAGTTTTTCATTTTAATGGTTTTTTGCTTGTAAGTTATAAGACTAAAATAAATTAATTTTAAAATTTGCCAAACTGTATTCTACAAGTAAGAAACAGCAAACTGTGGGTGCCTGTGAAATATTATTTCTGTGGTGGTTACATGATTTAATTAAACAGTTGCCTCCTGCCCAGACTGGCTCTGCTATAGAAATGAGCCACCAGTTTGTGCCAAATGGGTTTTCCTTAGAATCTTTTCTCCTTAAATTGAAAAGTATTACTGTATGTTTGTGATGGATTGCAAGGCAAAAGGTGATTTCCTGGTTAGGGAACATAAATTGGCACCTGAAGAACACAGCTTCAGGTGAAGATCAGTTTGCATCTGCTAAAGGTTTTTGTGTGGTTAGGGGTGAATAGCTCAAGCCCACTGTTCACAGTCGGCTCTACTGGCCTCGGTATTTTCTAGAAACATTGCCAGTGCCATGCAGCACACTGCTTTCTGTCTCAGGCCTACTTGTGGGTTTCAAATTAGGCACACAAAATTTCTGTGCTATTCTAACAATTCTAGAGTTGGAATTCCGGACCCCAGTAGGTTTCTTTTCTATGTAAAATGCTAAAACATCATGTTCACAGTAGAACAATACTGCCTGGGACAGAACTGATAATGTTTCCATAGAATTATAGAATGCCCTGGGTTGGAAGGGACCCACAAGGATCATCAAAGTCCAACTCCTTTTATTCAGTGCATAATTCTGGTCGCATGTAGTAAGGAAGATCTAGCAAAACTATTGACTGTAGGGGATAAAACTAAATAGTGATTAACTACCTTTACTCTAATAAGACTGGCCTCTACAAAAGCCAAGTATTGATCATTAGAGTATCCTTATATCTAAAAGCAAGATATAGAGTTACAGTTACATGGGCAGCCTTGATTATTAATGTCATTGGTTGATTATTGATGGATATAGAAATATCATTGCTCTTTGCATATTGCATCTTATTTTAGGGTGTACTAAGTATATACTGTCAAAATAGCTTGGAATTTACATGAGGATTAACACATCCCAGATGCACTTCCTGAAGCCAAAGTAGTCCTTACACATATAGAAAACAGAAAAATGAGGAATATTATCAGCAGAGACATGGAACCTATTATCAAATTACCAAAGGAAGTGATGTGTGAATTTGATTATTGGCAGTGTTGTTACTTATTTGTATTGCCGTGGCTTCAATGAGCACTCAGACTGTGAGAGCTCTCAGACACGCTGCATTAGATGTAGCATAAATGGAAAAAGACTTTTCCTGCTTCCAGGGAACTTTACTATCTAAGCATTAAACAAAAGCAACGAGGCAATGCAGCTAATGGCAGCACATGGAGTACTGGTCAGCACAATCGAAAATACTGTCTAAGCTTTTTGAACTTACCCTGGGAAAGAAAATCTCTAAGGACAATTTCTCCCAAGTATGAGAGGAATAGTGGGGGGGAAAAAAAAAAAGCAGAGAGATGCATTTCAATTTTAGGAGTTGGCAACAGCTCCTGGTATCATATGCCAGGTTGACATGGGTGTTGAGTTCTTGACAGGAAGAAAGCGGTGACTGGCAGGACAGAAAAGAGCAATTGGAGGATCCTTAAAATGAAGATGAGTAGCTGAAGTTTGGTACTAGAGAAGAGGCTGTCAGAGGAAGAAAGTGCTATTGCCACAGTACCCAAAATGGCCAAAGAGGCAGGCTGTGCAAATACAGCCTTTGCAGCAATACTCGAGAAAGTCATAAGACACAAAAAAAGTGAATCAATTGGTGGTTTTAACTTATTTTTTTAAATTTCCATTATATAATTCTTTCTGACAGACACTACAGGTTTATTGTCCTGAGATTATTTTGAGAGCTATTTATTTTATAATGGAAAAATATAAATGCAGAGATCTAGTGTTGCCAGCACATGAGCTATAGATTTCTTCTGCTGCTTCTTTATCATTTTCCATTTCTTTATGACTGGTGTAATAACAGAAAAGCTGTATTTTTATAATGTGCATATGCAAAGGGTTTCACTAGTTTTCTACAAGTACTGAATATTTAAGAAAGAGGAACTATAGCTGTGAGATTTAGAAAGCTTCCAAGATTTATGTTGTAAAATGAAGCTACTTAGAACTATTTCCTTTTCCATTTTGCCTTGTTGCAAGTCCTGTTCACAGAAGGGTGGTACGGTTTTTCTCTTAGTTGGCAAATGTTACAATTGGCATTAGTGCTGAACTGCGATTTAGGTTTTCTAAGATTCAACCCTTTTGTCTGAATTTGGGGACTCGCTGTGATATCATCAACACATCATAGGTGTTCAGTGGTCTGATGACAATTTTGGCTCTTAAAAGACTCTGCCATTTCATCTTCTATTGAAAGCTTTGATGAATGCACCATTGTGGATGTGATCTTGATCCAGTATAATTTGGGAGAAGTAATGTAGAATCAGACATTTTCTGTGCAATTACGCTGCCATGAAATCAGCAGCACAAATATTGCACTGCTATGGTAGGAGCTGAGAGCTGAAAATATGAAGCTAGAGAAAGCAAAAATGTGTTTTCTGTTGCCATCCTCCATTCTATTTCATTCTTCTATATTTAAATTCTGAAAAAAAAAGGGAACTCATACATACATACACTTCTTTCAAAATAAAGAACTCATACATCCAGAAGTTGTGGGTGTTTCAACATCACCTCAACTAATATAGGTTGTGTTTAACAGACAACTGAAAGAAAACACAAAGAGAAGGTTGAAAACATATGATGGGAGGGACTACAGAAGTCCAAATTTGTATCAGTCTCAAAACTGTATCGACTGTTCGCTAATGCTGAGGTGAAATATGTAAAAGAGTACAGAGACCCTCTAAAACTGTGATATTTGTGCATATGGAAATCATGTTCTGAATCTGAGATGAATATCATGGAATCCAGGTTTACATCACTTTAGGTGGCTGAAGTAAATTCTGTTCTGAAGTGCTGTTTGAGGTCAGAATTATATTGTAGAAAATTTTTGTGTGTATGTGTGTAATTATCACTGAATACATTTGAAGTTTCCATATTTGGTTTCTAGTGTTTTAAGAACTCTATATATTCAATTCTATTTATTTCAGTTTTTAAAACAAACAAGCAAAACAAAACTGTATTTTTAATGCATTGTAAACTTCTCTCAAGCCATAAAAATAAAAACATTTGAACAAAAAAGATTTAGAAATCCAGAATGAGGATAATTTCTACATCCTGACACAGCATAAAATTTAAAAAATTGAGTTCTGGTCTAGTGAAATTGGTACAAGGGCATCAATATTAGCATCTGTGCCCAAGTTTTTGATTGCTGTCTGTATTTATCAGTGCTTTTCTTTGTCGCTTCCTTGGTTTTCCTAAATGGAAATCTCTCTTGAGAAGCTTGGCTTTCTGCGTTATATTTCTTGTAACTTTTTAAATGGTAAGGCTGATAGGCCTTGATGCAGTTAATGTGCCATATTAACAGAGCTACCATAATATCACTGATCTAGCAACAGAGGGAAGGATTAAAACAAGAGCTGTACCTGGTAAACTAGGAGTTAATGTACTCTTCCATCTTCACCCATGGTACCTAGACAGGGGTGTGGTTCTAGAGCTGACCTACCCTTTATCTGTGCCATTGCTCCACAAAATTGTAGGTAAGAAGGAGCCATGAAGCCTGGAGGAAAGGCAGCTTACATCTGGCTTTCTGACTAGCACTCTTCCTAAGTTCCTCCATCATCAGAATGAGTGCCCTGCTTTTCACAGATGGAAGACCCCATAGTTGCTAACAGCCTGTGGGGCACTACAGGTGATTATACCAACATATGCAGCATAATATCATATCAATACAGGAAGTCAGCATTTTCAGCACATTCTCTTTTCTTTCCCACAAGAATTGTGGTTTGAGTGCCTAAGGGTACAAGCCATTTCAACCACAACAAATAATTAAAACAAAAAAAATCTTCCAATAAGAAGTTACATTCCATTGCCATGGAAACACATAATAAAACCTACAAACAATGTTCAAATAGGAAATAATCCTGATGAACACAGATCCAACCCAAGTGTACTTGTGTACATTAATCCTTAATAATAATAATACACCATTTATATTGCCATAAGTGAGCTGTTCTGAGAACATATGAGTAGTGGTTATGTAAAAAAAGAAAACCACAGTTATTTTCTCTCATTAGCTCTTACAGTTGGAAAAAGGACACAAGCTTTCAGATACAGAGTTCCTGTATCAGAATCCTCCATAAGTTATGATAGGAAAGTGTGTCCATCAAAAAGTAAGATAACACTTGGCAGGGAAAGTGAGTGTATTTGAATATGTATATATTATATTTTTTAATTTTATAAAGAAGCACTGAAATGTCCAAAGGTTTTGTGAAATCAAGGGAAAAAAAGGGTTCTGTCTTGAAGCTGAAAAGACCCAGAAAGTTGTGAACTTAACTGGTATTTTTTTATAGTATAAAGTTCCATAGGGTCTATGTGTACACAGAGAGGTTGTAGCCCCATGGTAAATGTGTGATGTGCCTGTGTAAGGCTCAATAATCCTGCTCTTCTGAGGCAACTCCTGTGATTCCAAACCTCTGAGCCACTTCAAAGAACTCCTGTTTTAAAAAGTATCAAAGACATGCTGGGGAAAAAAAAATTATCCTCTGAATAGAGGACAGTACCTGTTCAGTGGTGCCAAAGAAAAGTAACTGCCACTGTATGGAATAGGCAATAGTTAGGCCACAACAAGTACTCAGTTTAGCATTTGCAGCCCCATGACATTTTATAGGCCTTTGTACTATTAGAAAAAGAAAGGGAGAATTCCCTCTGCCAGATACAAATCAGTGCTTATTTCTGGTGCTGAACATAAACACTGCTATTCAAGAAACAAGAAAACCTCTTCCCAACAACCTAGAAAACAGAAGACTCCAACACAAAAGTATCCTTATTCTTTCAAACAAGTATTAGAAAACAAAAACAAAATTTAAAAGAACACATTATTTTTAGGCTTGAGGAGGTTTTTTTTTATTGTGGAAGAGATATGCATGAGTCCTTTACAAGCAGACAAATACCAAGAATAGTTTAACAGAGTACATGCAATAGTCCAAATACAATGGATGTTGTAACAGCACTCAGTTAGAGTGATCTGCCCCACCTCCATCATGACTTTAATATTTTGTGTATATCAGTAAAACCAATGAGCCATAGTATTGTGTGCTTTCCTTTCTGGAAGACAAGGCACCAGCATGAGTTTTTAATATATGTACTTTTTTTTTTAAAAACAACACATACATTAGTGAAGATATTTCAGGATCTTGTGGTGCAGTCTTTCTGAGCTAGGGCAGAATTATTACACTTTGAATTTCCATTTGTAGGAAAGTCCTGTAAACACCTTCAGCTACTATTTATTTGTAGGCTGCTACAATTATGCCATATATGATTTGATTATTAGGGTTAGCAGGACCATGGCTAATGGAATCAGTACCATGGCTACAGCAAGCTTTGTGAATTTTCCTTGCCAGTTTTCTGCATAACTACACTTGTGTCACCCACATGGCACAGAGGTACTCTAACAATTAATTGTAAACCAGAGAGAAACTTTTAATGGACCTCTTCTTGAGATCTCACATTAAAAAAAGAAAAGTTCCCATGAGTGAAGTATAAGTTAGCTTTTCCAGGGGGGAAAAAAAGGAATGAATTACATTTCTCTTCTTGTCCTTTAAATGAATAGCATAGTTTGGGTGAAATTATCAGGCAATTGCATGCCTTTTATGCAGATAATGCTATTTGATGAAAGCGGTGTTTTGATCTGCTGAGGATAATACAGATCCAGGGTTGGATTCATTGGTAAGAGTAAAGCTGTCTTCTGTGATAACTTCATCTCAGCATGAGGTCAGACGGGGAAAACTGGGATGGGGGATTAAAAAATGACACAGTCGGAGCAGTATTCAGTTCCCTGCTGTGCTCCTGGCTGCACACTATAGCTTATGTTTCTGATCTGTTATGGTATTGTCTGCTTTTCTCTCCCAGAGCAGAAAGAGATTGCTTAAAACTTTTCTTTTTTCAGCTAGAGGGATTAGTTCAGTGCAGCTTTTTTAATTAAAGAAACTGTATCTTTTTCAATGTAATTTAAGGCTGTACAAGAAGGCCATCAGCATTCATAACTTAGAACTATTACCTGTAACAAAGCCTAGCCATTCATTTTACATTCAGAAGAAGAAATCACTGTTAAGATTTTTAAGGGTTAAAATATGATGATTGGGCCTATGATTGAAAGACTCACAGTTAACCATTGTGTCCTAAGAGTTTCCTGTGAAAGAACATCAGTTTTCCTCTTAGTTTATCTGGGCTTTCCTAATTAAACCTCTGTGACATCAGAATGGTGGTTAAAAAATATTCTGATGTATGGAAATAGATCTGAGCATATTTTTTTCACCAAAAAATAAATGCAAAAATACTCCCAAATATTAAAATGGCATCTACAGAAAATGACTCTGTAACATCAGCCATGTCTGTATCAGAACAATATTTCCACTTAACAGATTTTCTAAATATGTAACTAGTACCTTTATTAATAAATAATAATATGCAAATAACTGACACATGTTCATGATACCTAAAATGGTCAGTTTGTATGTGTGGCTGTGGATGTAGATGTGTGTTTATGTATATATGTATGTTTATGCATATATGTGTGTGTATGTATGTCTGTATTCATATAGACACATATAGATTTTTATATTGATAGATATACACACAGTTACATATATTTTTCAGCTCAGAGAGTTGAATTTGCAGCACAATTTAAACAAGGTTAATAGCTAAAACCTTCAAATGTTTCAAATAAGGCCCATATGGTGATCACTTTACAAAGCATACAGGGACTGTGCTTAGGTTGCAACATACACATTTCCAACTAAATTCCATGCCAGATCAATTAGAAACAGTTCTCCTGAGCAGACAGGAACAAACACAGATTGTTGCCACTCCAGTGCCTGAACTCTTGTCTTCCAGGAATGAAAGCAGTCATCTTGAATACAACATATTTTACTACTAACAGCCTAAGATTTTTTTTTTTTAACTAGTAGTATTTTAATAAAATCTCTGTTTCGGCACATCAGTGTAATTAACATCCGAATTTTACCACAATAAAATAGCAGATTGCTATTAGAGCTTTTGGTTAGAGAGGTATTTTTCCCAGACTGCATTTGTTAGTGACGTCTTCTGCTAGAAGGAGTACATGGCACAGGAGAAGAAAAAAAGGAAAGAACCAGACAAGAGAAAATCACTTTTGATTTCTTTTTTCCTCATGCAATGTGCTTTTCTTTAAATCATCTTTTAGTATATTTCCTAAAGCTGAACAATTTTCTGTGGAATTTCTTATTGTTTTTTAAAATATGTCTTTTAGCTAGGAAGGAAAACAAAAATGTTAATTATGACTATGGAGCTTAGGTAAAACAAGGCCTCTTTCCTCTTGTAAATATCATAAATTCTGAATGTGACTTAATTACATAAACTTCTGTATGTACATATAAGGTCTGCATATTGACTTCTGGATTGCTATAAATTTTCTGCATTCCTCCTGTTAAAGGATAATATGGATAGTTACCCAGAGCTGTAGTTGCTGGGAAAGTGTTATACCAGCAAACACAAATCTTACATTTTTCATGGCCTTGTGTACTAACTCACACAATGATGGCAATAACAGTGCTTTGTGATGGCTCCTACTTATGAATACAAGGTGATTAAAATGATTATGTGCTTCGATTTAGGGCCATAAGTTTAGCTCAGGCAGTAGTTCCTAATGCAGTGCTAGCACAATATGAAAGGCATTTTTGTATTCCAAATCGTATGCAAACTCCTTCAGGTTCTTTCCTGAGGACCCAATGAAGAGGGTCAGCAGTTTTGTGCAGCTGAAGTGCATCATTTTCACCAGAGGTCAGCTTCCCATATAGCTTTGTTTTATGCAGTGGAACACAAATTAATGTAGTGGAAAAGCATGACCCGCATTTAAAGGTTGATTTGTATGATAATCAGTACATTTAGTGGCTTCAAAATGAACGTGTGTACGGCCCTATCTTGCTTTAATTAAGGTAATTAAGACATATTTCCCTCTGCAGACAGCTATTTAATTTTATGGCTTTGTCAGTGATCAGATTAGAATATTTGTTTTACAATTTTACCGCAACTCGATACTCGGGGAAAAAGTGCCTCTGGATCAGCTGCCGGCGGTGAGACGGCCGAAACAGCGCAGCCCTTCCCGCGGAGAGAGCGAGCCCAGCGCTGGCGGCTCCGCGGGCCGCGGCCGCTCCGCTCCCTCACTCTGCGCCCCCGCGCACCGGGGCTTCCCCCTGACGCCGAGGCGACACGGGCGGCCCCTTCTTCCCAAAGTTTCCCCGTTCCCACAGAGCAGCGCTGCGGTTCTCTCCGGGGCTTGGGGCAGAGCGTGGTCACGGCCGGTTCGTCACCTTCTGACCCGGCCCTGCCGTGGTTCGCGCGGGGCTGCGCGGGCTCAGCCATCCCGCCCGGGCAGCCGGGGAGGGAAGCGAGGCGGCTCCGCCGGCAGCTCCAAAGCGGCCGCTCGAGCGGCTGCGAGCTCGGTCCTTCGCGGGGCTCGCACAGGAGCAGGAGCCGCGGAGCTGGCCGCTCGAACTAACGGGGACAGTTGTTGCAATGTGATGACCAACCAGCAAGACTGAGTCGAAAAGAGGACTTTTTTTTTTCTTTTTTTCTTTTTTCTTTTTTTTTTTAATTAGAGTTGTGATTATGAAGTATCCTGACAGAGGAGAATGCTGCTAGTTGTTCCCGTTACGTAGAGGAAATCCCTACCTAGCTGTATTAAAAAGCATCTTAACTCCTACCCCGAAGGAAAATGGGTGGTTAGAAACAATTTCTTCCTCCATGAGCCGTAGATCCAGGACCGTTGGCAATGCAGAGGTCTTGAGATCTGTTTTTTTCAGACGTGCGAGTATCCTAAAGCGCATGGAGTCCTGGAACCAGAAAGTGCCGATAAGCCTGGCAAAGCCCGAGTTACCGTTCAAGTACGGAAGGACACGTTAAGAACAGTTTAGGAAGTTTGCAAAGAACGTGACAATGTCTTGTATGTGTGTCGTCTTTTGGAGTTGCTGGTAGATTAGTACAGGAGCTAGCACGTCTCGCATCAGAGGACGTCCTGCTCTTTCCTCTCAGTAGCACCTATCGTCCAAAAAGATTTACTGATAGTCCCATCTGAAAAAAAAAAAAAAAATCTCTAAGTCGATGAGGAACGCATGCCCTTTTGTTCTTTCAGTACTGAAATAGTGAGCTTACTGGAAATCCAAAAAATCCAAACGAGTAAGGAATGGCAGCCGTGTGATTTTAGAGAGTTTAGTCACATGTAATAGTTGACATTAGGAAGATACTTTCCTACAAAGCTCTAACTCAGATGTGCCTGCACACTTCTCAAATTAACTTAAACTCTGAAGGCTGAAATGTAATGAAATTTTGGTAAGCCTGGTAATGCCGCTTCAGTGGTGTCCAAGTTAAGAGTGCCAAAATAACCTGAACTTCAAATGTGTATCAATAAGTAGTTGACTTTTGTTGTCTATCCAGTGGGCTTTGCACAAGGGAGGCATGATGTTATCTTTCTATTTATTAATAAAGCAGCATCTTAACTCAGTGTATTTGAGGGCAGTAAAAAGTCCAAAATAGTACTAGATGAGTGGATTTATGCAAATAGATGAAGTAATAGTGCAAAATAGTGCTTTAAATTTGCATTTGCAAAACATAACTTTAAATATTGTGTTAGCACTGTAAGCAAAAGAAAAAAATTGTAAGTAAAACCCTGAGTCTACAAGATCTGCTTGTAGTTTAGCAGAAATGCTATTTTTGGAATATGCAACAACAATTACAGCATTTAGCGTAAGTTCAGGGTTGATTGTTCCTGTGTGCCTAGCTATAGGCGTTTTGTAACAATGAATTATGTGCAATTCACATTTTCACACTTCGAGTGCTTTCTTGTAAGGACTAAACTCTTTGTAGGATATTTTATTTGCAAGACAAGGTCATGATGATTCCAGTTCTACCTGTATTGTCTGTGCACTTACCTGCACAGAGCTCTCTCTAGAGAGGTCTCTGTGGCTCCTACTTTTCAAAATGAAATGCCACCACTTCAGAGCCACCCACAAAGTCAGTAGAGAGTATTCATTTAAATCCATTGGTTTAGTTGCTGTATCTTTAAAATAACTTTGCAAACCTGTATTTAAAAGTAGTTACTTTTATTACAACTTTTCTGGGAAGGAAGACATGTCATTGCCATTATAAAATACTTTTTTTTCTTCCTTTCTGTATGCTCAATATTATGAATTACACATTGGCTGTTCACTTAAAAAGGCTTCAAACATTTGTGGTTTTCTATTGCACTTGCTGTATAACGGTGCTGTGTGATGCTGGCTCTGTGTGTGTGGTACCTGCTGTAATTCCTACATGCTGACCTCAGCACTGTCGAATCAGTTTATATACCCAGGCACCTTGTCTCTCGGGTCGAGCCCAGCAAAGTACAAATGCAAAGAAAAACAGAGGGTAAAACACGGGCATAGGAGACAAAACAGCTGGATAGATCATAGACAGCTCTCTCGCAATGCCCGCTGGTTACATCTGCAGTAACGTTTCCATGATTAGGAGGTATTTCCAGTTATTTCAGGACACAGGAATACAGGGATTTTCCTTGGGAGCGTTTAAGATAACACAATCCTGCATCTTTCATTATAGAGTCAGAGATGTGGTGGATAAAGTTAAGAAAATCAAAGTACTGCAGCGTGTAGCCAGCAAAACGTTCAAAGCTGCTCATCTGTCTAACTTCTCCGGGTGTTTCGCATCTCGTGTGTGAAACGCCTTTGACTTTAAAAGGGAAGGATAAAGGCGTAAAAAGAGAGCGGTCCTAGATAGGTAGGTAGGTAACATCTCAGTGTGCGAAAAGTTACAGCTGCTACTTTGAGCCGAGAGGTTGCCGAGGAGTCAGGGAGAAAAATAAGCAGAAGCGCCTTTGTACGCCACGGAGAAATGGCTTTAAAAGCAGATGTTTAAGCTGTAATCAGGTCACTCGGC
>VWZP01008835.1:2994500-3126077 GCA_013396995.1 Dicaeum eximium | reverse complement strand
AGCGCCAAAGAGCCGCGGCGGGCGGGCTGCCCGCGGCGCCGGCCCTGCTGTGCCACGCGCGGTGCGGTGCTGCGGGGAGCTGCGGATTATTTCCCCAAATTCTTTCCCTCCCCTGATAAAAGTAAATAGGTCCCCGCAGAAAACAAAATGCAGCAGAGGAATGATTCGTGCCCTGCCGGGTGGAGGGAACGCGCAGCGGAGCCGTATAAGTTCATTAGTGTTTGCAATCAGGAGCACGCAGACACCCTCATCAGGGCAGACAGCGGCCAAGAGCCATTCATCAGCCTGAAGTGCCGCTCGCGGATGACCCCTAAATCACCGCCGGCGTCGCGGATGCGCTGATTAGGCTCAGCGTGGGAGCCGCGCCACGGCACTCCACGCGAGCGGCGGGGACGGGGGGGCAGCTGGCGGAGGGTCTGCAGCCCGGCGGGTCGTGTCCCGGCCCAGGGCGGCGCGGGGAAGCACCGGGGCCCTCGGCCGGGTCCCCCGCCTTACGGCGAAAGTAGGTGCTGGCGGCGGCGGCGGCGGCTCCTCCCCGCGCTCCTCCCCCGCCCGCACGTCGCTGTGCGCGCACCTTCGCCCTCCCCTCCCGCAAGAAGAGGGGCCAAACTCCCTGCCCGCCCGGCGGGGGANGTGGCGCGCTGCGCCCCGCGGCTGTCCGGCCGGCAGCGGGGAGCCGGGGCCGCTGCTCTGCGCCTGGACGGGAGCGAGCGGGCTGGGGCCGGTGCGCGGGGGCCGGCGGAGGGTTCTGCGGCCCTCTGTCCCTCCCTTCCCCACCTCCCCCACGGTGGCACTGTTGGCGGCGGGACCTTCGCCGGGCGGTGGGCGGGAGTCGCGGGGTGCCCCGGGACGCGCGGCTGCGGCCGGAGCGCGGCCCCAGGTAGGGCTACGCGGGCGCGGGGGAGCTGGATGAAGGGGCTGGGGACGCAACTTAATGTGTAAACTCCGCGGTGCCGGGCGGAAAACTGAGCGGGTGGGGTGGGAGGGGTCTGGGTCTGGCAGCAGCGCTGCGCGGCCTCGGCGGCCTCGGAGCGGGTCCGGGGCTGCTGGTGTGCGCGCTCCCGGGGGGGCTGAGCGCGCTCCCGGCGGCGCGGGGCGGCGGTGGGACCGGGCACCGCGGCAGTTTCGGTGCTTTCCCAAGTCGGCATCATCACTTTTGGAAGATAAACGGAAGTGTCCGCACTCCTGTCCGATGAGCGTAGTGGCGCGGGCGGAGGCGCGAAAGCTCGTCCGAGCAAGTTTATGGTGGGTTTGGAGCTTGGTGTTTGTTACCTCGGGTGTGCGGGCGCGGGGCGCTCCTGCCGGGTCCGGCGCCCTCGGCAGCGCGTTTCTCAAGCGGCGGCGGGCGGTGACAGGCTGTCGGGTGTTCTGTGCTCCGGAGCTGCTGCCGGGGCTCTACCTGCTCACCTGCTAAGGGACGGGCTTCCTGAGCCTCGCGTCTGTAATGGTCTAGTCAGTAAACTGTAGTGAAAATCGTGTTGCTGTGCAGCGAAAACACATGGCGACCAAAGAAATTGTGTGCCGCTCTGGTTCGGGGAGAGACAGGGGTGGTCTCCCCCGCGAAATTCTAAACCTTTCTGGTGTCTGGTGGGGTTTTTCTTCACGTGTATGTAGGAAGCAGACCCACTGTTCTGTGGGCTTAAGTTTTATGTTATAAAGTTGCTTTTAAGCAAGGTAATGTAAAAAGAGAGCATACCGAAACTCCCATCTTCATGTGCTCACTGACTGTTAAAAGTTTTTTAATAGGAGCAATTTCCATAAGGTATCGTGTAGATGTAGCCTCCTTTAAATATGTGGAGTTAAAATATTTTTATAAGAAACCTTTGGCAGTTTTATTTTTTTACTCTCTGTATATCATGTGTCTCTTATGCTAAGCCTTATTTCAATGCTTGTTTGGTTTCATTTGACTCTTACCCCTGCATTTTATATATACTACCTCAGGCAAACTATTTTGCTTCATACCACTGAAGAGTTGTAGTGATATTCTGTCGATGTGTGGATCCTAAAATTCTGTCTAGTAAAGAGTAAATTGAAGTATAAATGTTGTTCATCTGTGGCCTTAGAGAAAAGTTAATTGTAAAACACTTGAAGACACTCTCTGAAAAATACCACTGCTCTTCCCTTCTAAAATAAACCGAGTGCTATTCAGAATTATTATTTCATTCACATCAAGGAGATTAGTTTAATATTGTATGCAGGGAAAAATTTTCATAAATTGTACTTTTATATAATATAAGAATAATTTCCCCTAAGCGTGAATATACGTGAAATACGTATTTCCCCTAAGTGTGAATATACGTGAAAGTTGTATCACCTAAATTTTGGAAAAATATAAGAGGTTGAGGAAAAAAATATTAGCTTACAATTCTGAAGCTTTGCTATTATGAACTTGCTGGGTTATTTTCAATGGTCTAGCAAATTAGAGGAGGGGAAAAAAGCCAATAGTACAGAAGTATTAGATGCATACATCTGTTTAAAAATGGTAAGGCATTCAATGGAGGGAACACTGAGATAAAAGATGCTGTTTGGTGTAAGAAATACTTGACTCTGCTGAGATTCTTTTGTTTAATATGTTTTGAGGAAAAACAATCCAAAATAACATGCATGATCCAGTTAGCAGGTTAAGACTGGTACTTCGGTCAAATCTCTTAGAGCTGAGAGTAATTATTCTCTGTTCAAATGGAAAAAGAGAAGAAAATGATATATTAATAGAAACTAGATTTAAAGTTACAAATAAGCACTCAATGGCTGCTGTAATAAACATCTGTTTTATAGAAGCCCCATAAAATATTAGAAAATGAAATAATAACCTGAAAGTATTTTTTGTCATCTCCTAGCCCCAACAATTAACAGATTATAGGCTTGGCTCAGTGAGATACTCAGAACCTTTACCTTCAGTTAAAATCAGTGAGTGTTGTGCAGACTGATGCCCCTGTAGATTGATGCAACAACTCCCGCTAACTTGCATCAGTTTTGGATTAGGCCCAGTAAAAGCTGAGAGTGCCCGGCAGCTGGGAGGATCAGGTGCTGTTTGTGAAGGGGCATTGTGCTGCATGGACTTAAAAGACCAGAGATGCTAAGGCTTCAGGTCAGAACTGCTCTTATATTTATACTGCTACTGCACTTACTGTACTTAATGCTCCATTTCTATTATAGAAAACTCATCTCTCTGTCAGTGTACAAGAGAAACTACAAAATTCTTATACAGCAAAATTATTATAGAGAAATATCAATTTTTTTTTTCAAAATGTTACACAAGTAAGTTGCACTTGTATAAGATTTAGAGGCTGATTTGAATAATATTGGTACTACAAATTAGAGCTTGTTAATAAGATTAATATATCTATATAATATTATTTTCTTTTAAGAATAACTTTACTGTAGAATATGTTCTATTAAATGAATACATGTAAACTTGTTAGGTTTTCTCTTTTAGTAAATGTAGTGATAATGTGACTATCACCTGCAAGTTTGTGCAATATCAAGTGCAAAAAATATTACCAGAAATAATTCTAGAGTGTTTATTAGAAAAATCTTGGTTTGATTAAATAAATTTTTTACCCGAGGCTAACTAGTTAAATAAATAAGTCCTTTCAGGATACCTGCATGCTATTCTTCTTAGACTGTAGAGTGTCTTAAAATAAATGCTTTATCTTTCTAACAAAGCAGTATCATTTGCAGAGTTTTAGCTTATAGAAAACATTTCAGGGACCCAGAGTTAGGGTTGGGGTTCCCACTGTCAGCTGAGCAACTCAAAGAAAGACCTAAACATTTAATTTTATGGAGGTTACAGAGGCTTTAAAGAAGTTACCATTGTAAAAATGTGCCACTTTAACAGCCTTTCCTTAGTTCTAAAACTGATTAATTGCTGTGTCTTATAAAACCTGATTTATTTCATACTTTTTTCATACCAAGCATTACCATTATGAAGCTCTCCTTATAAGTGAGATTAATGTTTCTGAGCAAAGAAGTGGTTTGGAGGGCTGCATTCATTTTGAGTGCTCTTCTAATCAATTTTAGATACAGCATTTCACAATGTATCAATCTGCATCCGAACCTGCCTTATTATTTGGAATTAACTTGTTAGTGATTGATAGGAAGCCTGCTCCGTCTCCAGAGGTGATTTGTTAGAAAACAAGTATTACAGGTTCCAGGAGGTTGGGTACAGGGTCAGGCAACTCCAGTGCCCATTCTGTGGCCTGACTGAAGCTCGACAGAGAAGTTAGAAAAAAATGCTGTTTTTCTTTTAAATCTAAAAAACCCAACAACCTCCAAAAATCCTAAACCAAAATGCTTCACTTATATTAAATGGTGTTCCTTAGTGTGGTATTGGGCTTCACAGACAGTCTGAAGTGACAGGTATGAGGCAGACAGTGTCTTTGTGCATCACTACGTGCTGTTACAGTGCACGTCTCCTGGATTATTTGGAGGAATAGCTTTAGCATTTGAAATCAAAACTCGGAAGGCTAGTTTCACATGACAAGGTGCACACCTACTGGATATTGCTTGCATAGTTATTGAAAGACATGCCAATGCTCTTTTTTATCTTTTGCAAGTAGCAGGGATTGTACTTGTTTCAACAGCTAGTGAAATATTTGCACATTCTGTCTGTGCACCTTTTGGTCTCAGCTTCACCACTGTTTAATTCTTAACCAATAGGCTATGGTCACACGCTACTGCTGAGTGTGATGCATAAACATTTAACGTCCAGGAAAAAAATGCTTGCTCAATAGTGAGAGAAAACTAAGTTTAAAAAGACTAAATTTAAAAAACATATATGAGAAACCTCTGAAAATGGTAAACAGTTCTAAGAAGATGTAGATGTATGCATCTATTATGAGGATAGTAATTTAAATCTAAATTATCGTTATTTATGTGTTTCTTGCAAAATGTACTAATTGCATTCAGTACATTTTTAAAGTTTGCATATTGGACTAATTACATCAGCCTTTTAGTTCAAGTGTGCATGTAAAAAGGAGCAGAACATTGCAACTGAAGTATTGCATAAAAGTATTTCTGGTCCTATGCAGATCAGAAGTAATAAAATTACAAAATGTTTATGAATATCAGGCTCTAAGTGCTCCTCACCTTTAAGTTCAGTCTCGTTTTATGGAATAAACATTATTTGTACGGATTCATTTTAATATTGCTGAAATAGCTGCTACTGAACAAATATGAAGGGAGTAGTATCTTAAACATATAATAAAATGGGGAGTACAACACAAACTGTATCTCGGATTACCTTCTTAGATGCAAATCTGTCCGTGTGTTCCGTGCTTTCAACTTATGCACAATTTACTGTTGTTTTAAAATACATTTTATGCAAAGCTGATGCTTGGATGGCACAAGGTTGAAAAGTAGTTTAAGTCTGGAACTGTTTTGTGCTGATATATGCTGTGAAGAAGTGGGTGTGCTTTTATCATTTAGACTGAAATTCAACATATAAGTTCAAGCCTAGGTGACCTAATTATTTTAAATTTTGCAACTTGAGTCTGTAACAGATTGAGGTTGTTGATACTTGGTGTGTGTGTTTGTGTCTACAAAAAAAGTTAATTGCAAACATTAGTGCCTAGATGTATGGAAAGCAAAACAGTAGACTAGAAACTGCAAAGTGCTGTACTAAATTCAGCACTGATAACGCACCCTGCAAATCCACTGAAATCAGCTAATTACCTGGATTGTCATGTACTAGTGAACTGGGAGGCTGTAGTAGAACTTTGTGTTAAAATCTCTTAACTGAAATGTGCATTAAAAGTTATAGTAACTTTGGTTCACTTTTACATTAGGAGTTCATGAATGCAAATTCAATCTTCATGTATTAAAGAAAACACCTTCTCAACTTGAGAAAAGATGTTTTAAATTATTTTTGGTTACTTTCCTGGCTCTTATATTTTTATCACACTGCTAGTAAATCTTTAAAATTAAAATCTTAGCATGCACTAGCTATGGATTATAATTATGTGATAATAGAGTCCCTATGCCTCTTTTTTTTTATTCTCCCCCAACATACCTCCATTCCATCCCCGGCAAAATGCGGGAATGATTGCAGAAATTTTTACTGCAAAACAGGTTTGCCAACTGGGTTTAATATTTCAAGTAATTTATTTTGAAAGAAAGGAGAATATCTTTTATAATGATGGTCTAAAAATCTGTATTCTATAAACCTTTAAATTTCACAAGTTAAGAGCTACATGTGTCTTTTGCATCTGAATTACAGAAGTGTAAAATTACAGCTTGCAAAAATCTTAAGATATTATGACTTCAATTTTTCCTGTAACGGCATAGAAAAACATTCAGAAAAGCAGCAGTTAATATTGTAAAAACTGTCTTGGTGTGGAACTTAGAATGTGTTGTGTTGAAATCAGTTGTACTGGTGGTGTTATTTTTCAACATTGTATTGAATTTCTAATAGTATTCTTGACAGCGGTTAAGCCAACGTACAAAGGAACTAATGTGTCTTATTTCCTTATTTGAGTCTTGACAATTTTTAGTGTCTAAGAAAACTGTCAAGGGTAAAATTGGTAAAATACAGATTTAAGACGTTTTTCTTGGCAGGAGTTGAATAGAAAGTTGTGTGTGAGAATTTTTAGAGGAGGGGGAAAGAAATTAATCACCATATGATTTATTATAATACAGCAATAGATTCCTAAATCATAGAAGTCCTTGATACACTTTGACTGGATCATGGAGGGGGGTGACTGTGTAGTGGTTGAAGAAATCATCATTGCTAATAAGTGTTACTTTAGATTAGCAAATGAAAGACTGCATAGTCCTTCAAAGGCCTCATCCATTCTCATTATAATCCTTTGAACATTTGTCTGACCTTTCTAAAGAAATTCTACAGAAACTTTATGCTTAGGGTTCCACATAAGTAAACTGACCAGCACTTGTCTGAAGAAGTTTGTAATCTAATGACAGGAGCAATAATACATCTTTTTAACAAAAATATATCAAATGTTACTTGCCACAGCAAGATGTCAATTTATTTTAAAATATCACAATGTAATACTTGAGACTAATGAGTGTAAAGCATCTTTTTAATAAATTAAATAATATCACAGCAAATAATAACACAGTTCTCTAACAAAAATCTAAAACTACATTGTATTGCTAATATTTTTGCTCTCAGCTTTGTTATGGTGTATACCTATAGAAAGCTGGGGTAGGTGGAGTAGTTTTGTTTTCAAGGCTGAGTGTGTGAAGGTTTGTGCAGCTGGGACATGGCCAGCTAAAGCAAACCAGCGTAGCTCTACTCACCTCAGGGAAGACATTGCCATTTACCTTCTGGGTCTTGACATGTAGGGCTATGCTCATGAAACACTTTCAATTTAGATTTGACTTTAACTCCTACTGTTTCTTTTTTCTTTTTTTATAAGCGGTTTACTTATTTCCTTTTATAAAATACATGGCGTATTTGAATAGGCTTTGGTGCCTCTCAAAAGCATCATGGCACAGATGGGTTTTTTATTAAAAGAAAAAACCTCTTATTCTGTTAGTAAACTTGGCAAAGCAGAAAAGAATTCATTTTATTTAATCAGTTTTTTTAAGAAAGACATTCTTTATTCATACTACTGAATATATTCAAGTATTTGATGTCTCCCTACTCATTTTGAGAGATTGTTGATTTCAGTGTCAAAAGGTTGAGTAGCAGCATCCAAACCTATGCAACTGGAACTTAGGAAAGATACTTTGAAAGATATTTGATTCCAACAAATCAGCTGGTTGAAATCTTGGTTACAAGTTGGGAGTGTTTGTGTATTGCTTTAGCAACAAAGGCAGAGTCACTGGAAGTCTTAACATTGAGGCAGCAGTTACTAAATTACCATTTGTTCACCATTGTTCCCATGCTGGAAGGCAGAAATGTTTTATTTTTAAAGTAGTGAAGGAACTGGAGAAATGCTGGACCTCTGCAAATGATTGAGCTTAGTCCAGACAAATAAACAGGTAATTGAGAGTGCTGAGGAGTTCTAGGTTGCATTTGGTATATCAGACTGATAAATGTGAAATCCTCAAATTTTATTTCCCTTCATCTATAACTAGTTAGAAATTTTAAAATTTAGACAGAAACGATCCCTGTCATATAATTTTCATATCTTGCTTTGCTGGTAATATGCATACATGCACACATGTTTTGGATTGTCTAATCTTCTATATTATTACTTTGGGTTTAGTGTAAATTGATGGCAGGTGAAGAAAAGCTTTCCTGGCAGATTTTTTACAATACAAATGTGTATCTGCATGTGCATGTACTTTGACCATTCAGTACTGACTTAGTAAACCTACAGTACAAAATTACAGGAGGATTTGTCCTTTTCCCCTCATTTGTCTGTCAATTGCTGAAGATTGTGATTTCAATACAGGCCGGTGTGTTGGGAGGTGTCAAAAAAACAGGGTTGAAGTCCACAGTGACTTCTCAGTGAGTGCTGAGAGCAGAAATGCCCATCACCTATCAGGAAGTTTTTCAGTCATTTGTACATTGACAGAGCATGAAAAAAGACCCACCTAGTAATCCAATCTGTCTAAAGGTATGGTAACTCAGAAATACAACTATGAATCACTGTGATCTACAGGAAACCTGGAAGTAATAAGTGCTCAGAAAAGCAGGGGTTTTATTTTCTTTCTTGAGTGAAGAGTATCTTAGCATGAAAATGAAACATCAACTCTTACTTAGCATGAAATAGTTATAATTACATTTAGAAATGTTTTAAGTAGCTTAAAAATGCATAGCTGCTTTTATTATTCTTGTAATAATTGCATGTTAATTGTGGAGTGATACAGGGTTAATGATATGAAATGTTAGCACTTTTAATGATATGTTTAAGAACAGTGCAGACATTAAATTCAGTAAACTGAATATGTGGGCCTCATAAATAAATGCTGAATTATAATACAAAGCACACCATGACCAAATTAATTAGTATGTTTAATCTAGTGAATTCCAGCTAGGCTGCATATAATATGGACATGTATTTAATTTCTAAATTTAATATTAGCTGCATAAGTCAACTCTTACTTAATCAGTGCAGATCAGTAACAGAAATGTAATATATCTGGGGTTTTACATAAGCTTTTCTCTTTAAATAAGATGTTTTAACATTGTTTGAGATTTTAAATATTGTAATTAAAAAAAATACATGTGGGTAGGAATGTTTTCTGTGTTCTTCCCATAATTTGCTGTCATCAGGAGGTAGAATTCCTGAGGTCCAAAATAAAATATTCATTCAGTCAAAATGGCGACGCTCATTAAAATTCATTCAAGGATCTAAGGCAGAATATTTTGTATTTGCTTATTTGATACAAAATTTACTGTTGATTGCTCTGCTGTAATTACTGTTATATCAGATTTTATTTATTTGGCTAGAGTTAAAATGCCAGTAGAATAATCTTGATTTTTCATTTGAAAGCCTTAGTTTTCAAAGAAAGTGCCAAATAAAAGACTATTTAATTTTTTAATAACCTGTGAGTACTTTAGATATTTTTTCTTGTAATTTAGAAGTATTAGATTTTTATCACATGAGCTATGTGGCATACAGATTTTCTTGAACTCATCTTCTGAATTCTTAAGTGTGAGTCTAGGATAGAAATAGGAAATTGGGTGGTATTTGGTCCAGTTTTGAAAACCTCTAAATAATCTGTTCAGTTGGTAGTTTTAGGGATTTTAATGAGATTGTGTAGTGAATAGGCATTGTCCCTGTGATCAGTGCTCTATAGGCTTAGGCTCATTGCTTTCAGAGGAAAGTCTGAGAATAATCAGCATGTGTTTTCTTCTTTTTTTTCTTGATATGGGATTACACACTCTGCCTGTAACCTTTGATATAAATCTACCTTTGCTTTGTGTTCTTTTTCTAGTAAATACTTGACTAGAAATGAGTTGATGAACTGTTCAGTTTTTATGGAGACCCCATAAAGCACAGAATGGGCTGACTGCACTCTGGTCCTCAGTCAAACCTTATTGTTAAATCTATTTAGGATGATTTCCACCCCCATTCCCAGCATTTGGAACAAGCAAATCCAATAACTGTTTATTTGCTGAACCACACAAAGGAGTGCACTTGTCCGAGAGGGGGCACAGCGAGGTTACGCCTCTGCTCCCGTGTTAAACACAGTGCTGTGACTTTCCCACGTGCTCAGACACCATCCAACACGGAAAGTTTTTCTTTTCGTGTGGCTTCATTCTGGAAGAGCTCCCTTACGGCATTTTGATCTGTTCTGATTCGTGGGACTCCCAAACAATCCTTGGGCATGGTTTAGCGGTTAAGACCAGAGATGTATTTGTTCCGGGGACCATTCCCATTAAGCACTTTGCTTCCAGCTTCCCAATTTAGAGGTTAAGACTTGTTACTAACACAGAGCTGATTTCATTATAAATCAAGTTTGGTTTTGGACAAGATGACCTCCAGAAGTCTTTTCCAACCTAGATTATTGTGCAATTCCACACAAGCCTTTTGGTTGCAGTCCTTGCAGTCCTTCTTGGGGGTGTTGAATTTACTATTTGGATGCCACACCTGAATTCGGTATTGTCAATGGTAATTCTATTGACTACACTTCCAAAAATAATTGTTTAACAGGCTCATAAGTAAAATAATTCTATTTGTGTTTTAATCAATTTAAATGAAGAAATGTTAGTGTTTTATAACCTGATGTAGGAGTAATATTTTTTCCACCCTGCTTGTGTAAGATTGCTCCTATTAACTTAATAAGAGGATTTGTGGGAATGGACAAGCATAAAGAGGACTCTCCATGTTAGAATCATTGTTAGGTGCAGTACGTTTTCCCACACTAGAAACTTGATACAATTAATTTAAATATTAAGTAAAAACTAGCTTCATTTTAGTCTATATACCTGCTGATTATTGCATACTGCTAACCTGACAGAATTTAAGTTTACTGGTTTATAATAAGTGCACAATAGCTAGCTGTTTATGGACAACATAATGCAAGAAAACCAGATTAACAGCTTTTTTGTTAAGGTTTTTATTGTGAAACTGGATTAAAGATGATATTAACTGTTTTATTATGAGAATCAAATCTGTAGGGGTTTTTAGAAGTTTTCATGTGGTTGGTTAAAGAATAAACAAGAATAACAAGTTAGAATGTTTGTTTTTTTAGTATTAATGAAAAAAATAATAAAACAAGTCCACTAACCCATCACCTTTTGTTTGTGAAGAGGCTTTGATTACATCTAGCCCAAATGAAAGCTTCATCACCAGATATGACATTGAACTGTCGTAAACCCACTTAGAGTCCCACGTGGGCTGTAGTTCAGTGAGCCCAAGAGGTTGAGTGAAACCTAAAGGAGGTTTCTTAGCAGGACCTTCTTTGCAGTGCTTCAGTGTCATACCCACTCCATGGGGGAAAAGAAACGAAGCAACCTATGAGGGATGTTGTCTGCCTGAGATGAGGCATCCAAACAGGCTGTCTTTGTGAAGGTCTTTAAGGCATGTCACGACCTTCTCCCCATTGCTTTGAAAGCCGGACACTTTCTGCAGGAGCTGTGCTTTGAGGTGCCTGAAGTCTCAGTTTAGTGATTTAAGCTAAACAGACGGCATTTGGTGCTGCCTCAACCAAACCTGCATCAACAGCTATGAAAGCATGCAAAAATAGTGTGGAAGCTAAGGGTTTCTTTGACTGGAACGAAAGTAATTATATTCAGGTTTTCTTTTTTAATAGTAATTTTAATTAATATTTTTAATATTGTGACTGAAATCGCATTATAGATGTTTGAAAACTGTTGTTTCATAAATGATTTGTAGGTTGAATATTGTCCCCAGGTTCAAATAGTACCTTGACTTCTACATCAGCATACAGTAACTGCATATTAGAAGCAAATGTTGCTTCAAATATACAGAAGGTTTCATGTTCTTAATATGGATTGCATTCATACTGTTTCAGGGGGAAAAGCTTTATACATTATTTATTTATAAACAGATAAACACTGTATCTACTGGTATTTAGAATATTTTTGTTAAATGCAATTCAAACAATTTTAAATTAGAAAACATGCAAAAATTTGGCTTACTGCATATAACTATTAAAACTGTTCCAGCTCACTGATATTTTCAAAAATGTAAATAGACAGTAAATGTGGACGTTTTTTTCCTTCATAACATTACCAATATATTTAGTTTAATTTCATATCCTACAAATCAAAAGTACCAGAATTTCTAAAAGCTTGGTCTTAATATTTCTTCTTCCTGCTCTCCTGTGCCATTCACATAACTGCTTCACTCAGCCCTGTTCCATTTCTCCCTGATGGCTGAAAATGACTGTTAGATATCAATTTCAACTTGCAGAAGATGGGTTATACAATTTTTGGGCGACAAGTGCAGGAGCTGCTTGTTCTTTCTTTTTCTCTGTGGTGGTTCATAACTGTCTCAAAAAACAGTAAGGTGGTGGTTTGATTAACATTTTAAGCTTTTATAAGCTGTCAGTGCATCTTTCGGAAATAAAAATTTGCCATCTTGCATCCTGTCCTCTCTGTTGTTGTAAACTCAGCTGTTTGCTTGTCTGTATACTGAATTCAGAGCAGCGGTATAGTTAAAAGCCATTTTGAATGCTTAAATTTCAATTTCTGTAATTTTTATTTATTTTTTGCTAGGTTGGTAGTAGCACTGACCCAGTTCAACAGACAGCCACAACATAGTGGTAGGTGTAGGGCTGGAATATAAGGAGGATAGGACTGCATTTTTAGTTCGTTTTTAAAAAGGGAGTAGCACACCACCTACGTTTTCCTGACTTATTAAATTAGAAACACCTACAGGAGAAAAGTAGGTCCTAGAAATGAGTGTGCAATGCCTGTTTTTCACTCTGTGCGAATTGCTCTGTTTTGTGCTCAGCGTCACAGCAGAAAACCTTCGGGACTAACCTAACCAAGAGAAACCATAAATAAAAGAGTGGAAATTGAAATACAAGACTATTTTCTTCCCCCCTCCACTAACTGTATGTGCATTCATATAGTAGGACCTCATGGTTGCTTGGTGGGGCTGTTTTTCCTTATATATACCATTTTATAAAAGGGAAAGCAGTGATACTGAGAGTCCAGAGGAGGGCCACCAAGATGATCAGAGGAATGGACCACCTTTCCTATGAGGAAAGGCTGAGAGAATTGGGATTGTTCAGCCAGGGAAAGAGAAGGCTCTGGGGCTACCCAATTGCTGCCTTCCAGTACCTGAAGGAATCTTGCAGGACACCTGTAGAGGGACTTCTTATAGGAGCATGTAGTGACAGAACAAGGGGGAATGGCTTCAAACTGGAAGAGAGTAGGTTTAGACTGGATGATAGGAAGAAATTCTTTACTGTGAGGGTGGTGACACACTTGAACAGATTGCTCAGGGAAGTTGTGGACCCTGCACCAGTCAGGATGATGCAGCTCTGAACAACCAGGTCTAGTGGAAGGTGTCCATGTCAACCACAAGTGGGTTGGAACTAGAAGTTCTTTAAGGTTCCTTCCCACCCAAGCCATTCTGTGATAAGTGATACTACAGAGCTTCCCTTGCCCTGTATTCATATTGCATTAATTCTCCAGCAGAAGGAGGGATGTCACAGCAGTTGCCACTTGTTTACAGAGGATGTAACAGGGCTGATTTTTCTAGCCTATGCAGTTTGGTATTTGATTTTTTTAAATAGCAGGCGTTGTCAGTAGTGTCAGTACTATCAATGCCTGTGTTGGGTTGTGCTTTTTGGAGTTTTCAAGGAAAGACTAACCCGGAATTGATTGCTT
Source organism: Dicaeum eximium (assembly GCA_013396995.1). Taxonomy (NCBI): domain Eukaryota; kingdom Metazoa; phylum Chordata; class Aves; order Passeriformes; family Dicaeidae; genus Dicaeum; species Dicaeum eximium. The sequence continues at coordinate 3,112,357 of VWZP01008835.1, read as the reverse complement.
TGTCTGAGAAACAAACCTCAAAGAGAGGAGATGCAGCTATTTATACAGCTTTTCCCTCTGCCCACCTATTTCTCTTTCTAGACATGGATATATAAAGGGATCATAGGGGTTTTCACACTTTAACCCTCCCTTTAGTACCAGCTGATGTGACAGCAGGTAATTCTGCATTCTGTGATGGACTTATGGCTATGCCTTGTGCAGCCTTGCTGTTTGGAGGCAGCACAATTCAGTTTCCTGGAGAAGGTCATCATCACTTAGCTATAGATTATGATGCTGATGCTTTTATTTTTCCTGTTGGGGCTGTTCTGTTACCCATGAACAACAGATTCATTGGCTCGGAAGAGGGCAAAGAAGGGGGGATGTGTCATTGCGGGCTGATGCTTAGGGCATGCATCTGAGAATAGGAAAACTTACAGCTTCTTTTAATCTTCCAGAAGTGTCCTTTTCCTTCATTCGTGGTGCTGACATGAGAGTTGGTATGCCTTTGGGCTAAGCCAGAATTTATCTGTCTTAAAGAGACACATAGATTCATACGTATATATCTATATATACATACACATAGTAGTTTTCCCCCCTGAAGTTAATTTTCCTTTTTTTGATATTTTGCTAGTTTTTGCTAGCTCTATTTGCAAAATGTCTCTTTCTGCCTCAGTACAGTTGCAAGAGGAAGGAATGGGTGGCTGAAGCTGGGAATAAGAAATTGCTAAGAGGGCTGGAAATGCACTTTTAAAATATGGTATTAAAACACGTATCTACAACATGAATGCATAGCTACTGAAAAGCTAGGATGAAAAAACATGACCACTTTCTGCTTGTAAGGGCTGTTACCACTTTCCTAGCCCAAATCTGAAGCCAAAGGCATGTGGGACTTTTTGGATTAGACGTTTGTTTTTCTCTAGAGAAACAATTGCCAGTTGGGCCTTTGGGTAAGATTGCGGTCCACATGGGACGAGTTTTGTACATGTACAAAGGGAAGAAATATAAAATGAAAATCATATGGCAAAGTAAACAGTTCCAAAATTAAATAGAATATGTTAGAATAGATTAAAAAAATTATTTATTTCTCATGCTGTAAGCGACACAGTGTTTCTGATGTAGTTCAGCAGATTATTCCTGTGTGCATGGGTACCTGAGCCTGCCCTCTAATCACTTGTATGCTTGTCCCCCCAGTGAGAACACAACTGCTGTCAGTACGGCTTGAAACACAACTGACCCTCCAAACCTATTTCAGTTGTTCATGAATAGAAGTTACCAGTGGAGTTTGTTCAGTGTCATAAAACCTGTGGATTTTACCCTCATTTTACAGACCTGAGCACTGAGGCAATGAAGGACAATTTGCTTGTAGGACCACAAGAACATAAGAGCAGGGCCCTGACTTATTTTTGGCTTGCCCTTAATTTTGACTTGGTGCATTAATTTGTCTTACAGTTTTCTGGAAGCCTCTACTTCTGTATAAAGTGAAGTGTGTCAAGCTGTGGTTTTGAGTTGCCTGTCCTCAAATATGGCCATGTTTCAAAGGGGAAGACATTTCCACTCCATTCCTTTTGTTTGAAAATCATCACCACTGTTGCTTCCTAGTTCCAATCTGATTAAATTTCTTTGCAGAACTTTGTTGGGTATATATGAAGAAACAAGGTGCTGACTAACCATGTTTTTAATAATTTTAGGTGACAGGCTCAGCAGCTCACACATTTTAATACTATCAGTTCCGTGCTGCTGCCATCAGTGAAAACAGTGATTGCTCTAAAGTGTACGTGGTAGCACAGGCATGGCCTTAAATTAGGCAGTCTCAGAAATGATGGTGTACAGTATGCCTTGTGAATGGAGATTTTCTGCTTTTTTTTTCCCTTAAGTGCACCTTACCCTTTAAAGCTATGAATCCAAGATGAAGAAGTGATTGAAGAGAAATATTTAATATCTAAGGGTTGATGCTCATGTCCTTTAACTTGGGTAATAGAAGTCTGTTGTTTTGGTGTTACAGAACTGTTATTAGGTAGGTGACTTCACAGATTTGTACAGATCATAGTTAAAATTAGTAGAAAATTATCTTATTCCATTTTCTCAAGAGTATGAAAATATGCTTTAAAATATGCTTTAAAAGCAATATGAACATATTTTATCAAATCCTATAGTCTGGTAAAGACCTTATATGACTTAGGTTACCTTTTCGGATCACAAGCTTACTTCTGTATGTATAGTTGCTACTTAAGAGAATTTTGATGTTTTCTAAGAGGTGAGGTAGTTATCAAGAAAAGAAGTATTCAAAAGATACAGATACTGACAGTATTTGGAGCTTGACCATGCTTCTCTAGAAGAGGGTGTTGAAAGAAAAGATGATGACATAGAATAGTGTGACCCACAAGTCAGTCCAAATAACCTTTACAAAAGAAGACTAGACAGTGATAATTCTGGCATTTTTCTGTTTCATCTCGTCAGTCGAAGCTAAGAGGTGCTCCCGTCTAGGTGCGTGTTGTTGAGACCTAATGTGGTTTTACCCTTAGTAGTTTGCACACTGGAGTACTTAATGTTAACCTGGTTTCAAATAGAGTGAGCTGAGCTGTGCTGGGTTGACAGAGGCTGGATGGAGGTGACTGAGTTCCTGGTTGAATGGTCCTGGAGCAGGAGGAAGATTGTGTGCAGTACTCAGCCTCTTCAGGGCTATACTCTGCACCTGTCGAAAAGTCACGGTGTGGAGGATGTAGCTCCCCAGACAGGATCATTATTACAAAGGGGGAAAACAACTCTAGACAATTCCCAATCAGGTGATGTTTTAATTGTATGCTTAGAAAATTCTCAGATGACAACTGAGATGAAAAAGGCATACTCATTTAGTGTGTAAAACATTTGGACTCCAGTGTCTCCTGTGCTTTGTGAGATTAAGGACCGTTTACTTTAAAAGAGAGAATGTTTCATCTGTCACCTTTCCTCTGAATTTCAGTTATGCAATGTCCTTGGATCAACTTGGAAAAGTAGGGTTAAGGAAGTAAGTTTTTTTTAAGCTGTCTTTAGAAAGAGAATCAGTTGCCCGTAGTGAACTGTGAATCATGAACTGCATCTTTGCCTATGGCTTGGTCTGTTCATTGGTCATTGTTCAGCAGGCCCTGGAATGAATGCATTGTCCTCCAGAAAAGAAAACATTGAATTTTGGTTCTAAGAGATGTCCTGTCTCATCTTTTGCTGTCAGCTCATCATTAACAGTTTGTGGACTGAGATGGCTTTGATTTCTCCATAATGACAGTTAGATTATTTTGTGGCTCTTCCAGTTTAACTTTTGTAGGCTACTCTGACTCAGTGCCAGTTTGATTTAAATCCTTATTACTTTCTCCACTTTTTTAGCATCATTTTTAGAAGCTTTCTGATTTCCATGTGCCTTTCTTATTTTGAAGTGGTGTATGAAATATCTGTCTGACTAGAGAGTTTTTTAGTGTTTAGCTTTACTGAAATATTTAATGTAATACTTTCCTTGAAAACACTGATACCTAGTGATCCTGTTTATCTGTTGTCATTATTTCTTGTTTTAGACTTTGCCTAGAGGGGCTTTGTGCTCTGCACAATGAACTCCCAAGAGCTGGAGTTCCTTACTGCTATTGCACAAGGAGCATGTGTGTTCAGGATGGAGATGAAAGCTTGCTCAGTCGGTGTGGGGTTAACAAATGCAGTGGGCAGGAGGAGAAGTCATACTGTTCTGGTACTGATGCCGTGCAATTATACTGGATGGCTTTACAGACTTACTTCACCAAATTTGAGGACCAGATAATTGCATCAGCTGACATCCATGTGAATTGTTATGATGCAGCTCAGTCCCCATGATTTTAGTGAAACCAAAAGATTTCCTCCTGAGGTGAAGAACTGAGGCGTTTGGCTAGATGATCTGGTAAAGCAAAAGTCTGACTGTGAGACTCTGTGCCTAATGAAATTGGTATTGCACAGATATGTAAGTATTGGTGTGTCGGTGTCAGATGCTGTGTCCTTCCTAAGCAGTGCAGACATTTTAGTTCAGCTGTCTGGTGTGAAGGTAGGCTCGTGCCTGTGAGCTCTGTGTCACGGCAGCAAGCGTGCCTGGAGTAATATGTCTTCAAAAGCTGACCTAGTCTGAGCAGTGATGGGAGAGTGACCTTGCAATTGTGCATCTGCTCTAACTTAGATACAGGGGTCATTTTATATATTGTTTTCTTTGTAAATCAGGTTGCCTGTGCCTTCTGCAGAGTCTACATTTTTCTGTTTCAAAATACTTTGTGCAAACATTTTTTACCTTAGATTGCAGAAATACGTGAGATGTAGGGATATACTGGATCTGAAAAGAAACAAAGCTAGTCTTCGTAATTCACCAGCCTATTCTTTTTAGAGTATTATGTCACTAAGAAAATGTTTTACTGATTCATGTAGCATGCAAGTATATAAACATTTACAAGAAAAAAAAAATATTGATACCTGTTCCACCATTTTGCTATTCTGTTTCTTCCACCAAATTGTTACTGTGCATTACAGTTGGGGTGTGATATGTCAGATGTGCAAAAACCCTTAAAATTTCAAGTAAGATGGGGGGGTTTTTGTCATACTGTATATAGCATTTTGCCACAGGACAACTTTCTCCCAATGGCAGGGCACTGAACAGCTTGCATCTGTGGGAAAGTGGTAGGAAAATTGATGGAACAGTCTGTTCCTGCCGATGTTCATTTCGATGCCCCAGAATACGGCTTTCAGCGTCTCTGCTGCCAAAGCATACCCTAAATTGATGGGACAAAAGGAGCAACCTGGATCTTCCATGTGTTAAAGTGAGGAAATGAAGTCTTAAATCTCATTTAGTTTTGAATTAGGTGGATTGGCAATGTCTGTGGAGTTCAAATGGGGAAAAAGATGAGTCTCTTACTCCTCCCTTTCATGCAGCTCTCTAAAAGGGGTTGGAAGTATTTAGTGGAGGGTAAGAGCAGACAAGCAGGAGAGCTTTTCTTGCAATAGCCAAAATTGAGTTGAAAATTAAGGGAAAAGGAGAAGACATGAAAGTCTAATGAAAAAACATGTTGAATTTAAAATGTACCTTAGGAAATATTTAAGAGAAAAAAAATTCTGTGTCGTCTGCAATGGGAAAATATCTCTGCTATTACTTCAAGCTCTCCATGTGATCTGCTGAAGTGCTGAACTCTCTGGGGCAGCCCTAATTTATCATCTCATTCTTTTGCAAGGGTTCACAAAATTTCCAATAAGGTACCAGAAATCATGTTGCTCGTATGCAGTTTTTTCTTCTGCTTTCCTTTTTTTACCACAGCAATGGCACCTACCCCTGCTTCCATTCAGGCTGGAGAGAAGCCTCCCATTGGTGTGGACTATTTAGCATCTGGCACTTTTTATAAAAGCAGTTTTTTAAAACAAGTGTAGGCAAGGAAATTTCAACATTACTTACAAACATCCTCTCCTAGTCATCTTAATGTGAAAATGCCATGAAATAGTAGGGTCAGTTATGTGTATAAAACAGGGCTTTGAGGCTTTTTATATGTGCTCAGTGAGGATAAAGTGTGTACAGTCTGTGTACTTTTCTTCCTGGCTTTATCACATTGCTTGGGGTTTTTCCTACTGGTCATAAGTTGTTGCTCCATTCTTCAGCCCTATAACAAGAAAACTCAAGTACACAGCTTTGCAGTTGGTTGCTGGCCTTTGACCTGTCTGACTTAGGTGAAGACATCAGCACAGTTTTGATTTCAGTGATGTACGTGGGGTGTTCAGTCATGTCAAGGACCCTTCCCAAGAAAGATCGTTCACAAGTATACACTTGGGTTTACTAAGGTTATATACATCATTTGTATAAACTGGTTTTACATAAACCCACACGAAACTGGAACATAAAGGTTTCTTTTATTTTTTCTGATTGTAGAATCATATGACATTATTTTAAAAATATTTTAAGAAATTGATAAAAATAAAACTGTCAAAAAATATTTTTTGTAGCTAGAGAGTAAGCTTAATATGTCCCACAAACCATGTGATATTTAAAAATACCAGTATGTGTGAAATTCCAGGCTTTCCCCCAGCATTTCTCCAGAGAAAGACCAAATACATTATCTTTGACTTCTTTTGTTTATCAGTGAACTAATAAGACATTGCTATTGTGGCACGGGTCTGGGACGTACCTTAGGCTGTGTCTGCTAATAGAGCAGCTTTGTTCCATTGGGGGTTAAGAATATTTAATCCTTTAATGCTGACATATACAACATGCAGCCATGTCAGCTACAGCTGTTTCCAAACATCAGTAACAAAATTATAGATGGTTTTGAAGCTTCTGTGTTGAAAATGAATACATTTGAGGATTCAACTTGCTGACAGTGTTTATGTAATTTAATCTTGCCATCTGGAAGAAAGTAAACATTTTTTAGGAAATTGAAGTTAAGGTAGCAAGCCCCTTGTGGTTTCTAGCTGTTGCAAATAAGTTAAGTTGTACCAAGTTGATGAAAATCTTCAATAGGGAGGGGATCATGGTTATATTTTAAAGACTGTTATGCAAATGCATTGATGCATAAAATTGTTTCAGAATATCTACATTATTAACTTCCCTGCTTATTCAATAGTTAGATGCCTTTCTTCTGCTCAGATAAAAGCAGCATGTTTTTTCAGTGAAATGTGATAAAACATGAGAAGCATATGCATGCAGAATGAATAAGTGTAACTGAACCACTGATGTGATTGCTTTTCGTCTCATATTTTTCTGGGTTTTCTTTCCCCTGTTCTTCCTTTGGTTTGTTTTTTTTTTTCTTTTTCATTCTGTATTACATTTTGCTTTTCAAATATCCATCTTTTTTCTTTATTTGTGTGCTTTATTATTTACTTTTAATTATTTGAATAATTTTTCAATGTTTTTGCTTAGTTTTCTAAAGAAACAGTTTATGCAGTCATGCCATGTGTGTATCAGTCCCCCTGTGATAATTTTGAACCTGTTAGTCACTTTCAAATAAACTGGGAGTCAGAAGAAGACTCCAAAGCAAGTACAGGTATCTTGGCAGAGAGGAGAAACAGTGTCCTACAGTATGAGCTATGTGGAGGGAGAAGGAAAGAGTAGAGATATCTTTGTGAACCCAGGCTAATTATCTTGCTCATAAAATTGCTTAAATGCTAGCCCATTCCCTTCTGTTTTCTGTTTGAGCAGTCTGATGAGATGTTTTACATAATGGGGGGAAGTCAAGATGCTTTTATACTTGTTGTGGCCTAGAACATTTATATAAATAAAATATATTTATGGTGGGAAGCTGATTTTAGCTATGCATGATTTGAAGGGGTGGGCAGTTTCAGCCATTTTACACATGGAACAAATGACAGTTTAGTTTGCCTTTAGGTTTTGAGACTTTAAGATCATCTTTATCTTTTTGAAGGCTATTTGCTGCTTTGTTATTATTATTATTTAATGAAATATTTATGTTAAGATCTCTGAATTATGCAACATTTGCTGAAAATTATAGGATTTTGTGAAACGACCAACGAGCACCTGAGCCAATAGTATAGTGGTGATGCCCTTGGCTCCTAAGGGGAGAAGGGCAGGAAAATATTAGCAGAGGTATGGACTCAGCAGAAATAGCTTGGTAATAGTAACAAGAGAAAAGAGTTTTCAGCATTCTGGAAAGGGTCAGTAAAACCAGAAGAAAGCTATAGTCTGTTCCTGCTTAACTTTGGTGTCTGGTGGTTTCAGCTGGTTCTTTCAACCTCTGCTTTCTCTGCTCTTTGAGATTATATTCACCCTTCCCTCTTGATGTCTCCATCCTCTTGTTTTGCTCTGTTCTGCTAAAGCATTGATTATTTACTTAGGCTGGTACAAGCATGCTAATGTTCTGCTAAAGTTAAAAATACTGTTGCCATATAGTAGCTGGTCAAATAATGGGATTTTAAACAGAAATGTCTAACTTCGTATTCAGTGGAAGCTGCCTGTCAGCATTTTTATGGGTCTGAATAGGCTTTTTAAATGGATCTAGCTCTAAGCCTTGATAATTGAACTTAAGCTCGTAAGTTACTTATCTACTTCTGAAATTTAAACCTGATCCGTGTTGTAAAATTGCAATGAAGAACTACAGGAAAATGAAATAGGATGTTAATAGAGAATTTCTCATTTAGAATTGCTTCTTAGCAATATAAGCAACAATTTTAAGAATGTTGATCTGATTTTTATCGTCTTGTGTATGAATTACTTTATTAAGTGAACTATTTGGTGTCCAAATCATGGCACATTCCAACTTTGTCAGTGTGATCTAGGCATTGTACTGGAAATAAATACACAGACTGGTGAGTTTGTAAACATTTATAGCTGTGCCCTCTGTTAAATAAGGACTATGCTTTATTTTCATGCAATAAAATTTAATTAGTTGTAAGTCAGGTTTTGCTTTAGTTGTAATTAGTTTAGCATATAATTATTTCGTCTAATAGCAATCTGAAATCTGCAAGCATTTTGATCTTATTCCAAGTTAAAAAAAAGAAACCCTCTTAGAAGTATTCAATCAGTAGCTATAAGAGAATCTTATTAGTTCAACCATATTATAGACTGTGTAAATCTTTAAGTGACTGAAGCAGTGTTTTCACTGATGCTTGTTATGTATTGCATTAAGAAGATATAAAAAAATGCTTTATATTGGACTTGCAACTTCTATATGATTTGGAAAATATCAGTGATCTCTGTTTTTTGGTGAGCTTAGTATTTGACTTTTAGCTTTCTAAATTTTTATTTTAAAATAAATTTTAAAGGTCTAGCTTTTGTAAGATATAGCTGGGGACTGTTTGCTTGAAAATAGTAATACTTCAGGTTTAACAAACATATAAAATCTCGTCGTTTACACACAAATCTTACTGCCTATTAAAGAGTATTATAATGATTAATGAGTACTTTTTGAACAATATCTTGTGTCTTCTATCTTTTGGATGTGGCTGGTTGCCATTTCTAAAGAAGTTGCCCTGCCAAGGAATCTTCTGTCAGCTCTTCCTATGGATTTCCTTATGGGAACAGCATTAAAGCAAGAGATAGACGCAGAGTCTGGCATGTTATTAGCTGCAGTGGAGTGATGGGGAGCAGAGCTTCTGTTCTCACTTCCACTCTAGCCAGCTTACTTTTTGCTAGCAGTGGTTTACAATCTTGCTTGCTAGTAATGTTCTAAATTAAATTTCACCTGTATTATTAATTTTAAGGTTCTTATATGTTGCCTGCATAAAAGGGCTCTCTCTGAGCTGCTCATCATTTCATCAGCCTTTGGTCAGGAAATTATGACTACTCAGAGCATAGAGAATGGCACTTTTAAAGGAATTGAACAGTCAACAGCCTTTTACTTGATGATATTTGTCTTTTTGAAACTGTGTGGTCTGATTGGGAGGGATAAATGACTTCACAACTAGCAGAGATACTCAAACATTTACATTTAAAAAGGAATATGTACTTTAGCCTGGGAAGAAATTGCCTCATCTTTCAGGAATAGGATTTTCAGTTACTTCTCTGCTTTCCCAATTACCCACCCTAAAAAACTCAAAGAAGTAGATATTTCTGTTAACTCATATGATATGCCTGCTAACTTTGACTTGTCACTTTCCCTTCTAGGGTTTCTGTTCTACAACAATGATTAGGGTACAGTTCTTAATTCTGTTTCAGTTTGGTTTTTTTTTTCCCAGAGCAATCATACTGAAATGATCTCACATGTTTTAAAAGTCTCTCATAAGAACAAGTATGTATTTGTTGTGGTATTATTACATGCATAATTGTGTGTGTATAAATACTTATGTATGCAGGTATCATGTAATTATAGAGCTCAATACTGCATGTGTAAGTGTTAATATGTGCATAATACAGAATTAAAAGCTTGAAACATAGAACTCAGTTGTGTAGCATCTTGAAATTGTTTTATTTGCACATGCCAACTTGTTAAATAGCATTATGCTGGGGCCTCAGTGAAAGGCTATTGTAAGCTCTAATAACAACAAGTTAATCTCTAGGCTAACAGAATGGAAAATACAACTTTTCTTGGTGCTTTGCCTTGTTTTTTTTTTCCTTCTCAAAAGAAACTAGTCTAAAAATATTTGACTTATCAAAACAAAAGGGAAAAATAATCTTACTGATAATAAAGTAGTATATATGTATTTATTTTTTGCTTCTAGTCTACTTTAAACCTTGTTTTAAAACAACACTCTTTAGGCATCAGTGGATTGAAGTTCATTTGCAACCCTAATGTAATAATAAAACCAAGTCAAATATATTTCCATTATCACTCAAGATGCTGTAGTTAGAAGATGGATATAGAAGTGGCACAAAATATCCAGCTGCTCTACATCAAAAACTAGTCCAAGTGCAAATAAATACTTGGAAATGTTTTGTCTTTAAATTGAAAGGAGTCCTGAAATAAAAAGTGATTCAATTCAATGTGACAAATGAAGTATGAATTCCATTTTGCAATAAGTAATAGGGAGGCTTTTATTTTTGTTCCTTTAACTATGTTACCCAGACATATGAATATTGTATTTAGTTCTAAACAGTTTCAGAAAATGAAAGTTGCCAATTGTTGGAGCCTGTGTGCAGCAGTGGCTGCAGCCACTGAGCTGACAAGGAAAGCAGATATGTGAAAATCTAGAATAATAGAAAGCATTCACATCTCATAAAGCTGAATTTCAGCTAGGTGCTTTAAATAAGAAGAGGGCAGATATGAGGGGAAGTATCTCTTCTTCAACTGAGAGACAGCCTCAGAGGATCTTCCAACCAGTTAGAATACTCCCTTTAGGGTTTTTATTCACTGCAAATACACACACGCCCCACAAAACAAAAACCAACCAAACAAAAAAACCCAAACAAACAAAAAACCCCCACCAAAAAAACCCAACAACAAAAAAAAGCCCACCAACTTTACAAACTCCACTTCAGACTCAGTATGATCCTTATATTTTATGTAATTTAAGCATCCTCTAGAGACAAGACAGTATTGAATATCTACCTCAAAGAATCAGAATGTAACTGCCTTTGCTTTCATTTGTGTTGGAGTAGCTGTGAGCAGCACCATGGGAAATAACATGACTGTTTAGCTGGGTGTAGTGTAGTAGAGATCAAGAGCAAAGTAATGGAGAAAACCCTTAATTTTTTAAACAGGTTTTCTAGAGCAAAGGTCTAGTGATTTTATTTCCTCTTGTCCTATCCTTTGAGGATCCTGTACTGCTTTATAGTTAATTATTGAGCAAGAAATATCAGGTTGATTGATATGGGTGCCCTGTTGGAGAAGAAAATTGGACATTTCCTACTTAGTGACTTGTTTATGTGTTGGGTTTAGGACATTACTTGCATTTCTGTTGTTCCTTTCAGTGTCTAATAAGTTGGAAAATCTTTCAAGGTTTGTTAAAACTTGCATGAGATTAAGAGATAATACGAATACATTAGGTTTTGAGGACTCCTAGTAGAAAAGCAGGCGACCTCCTGGTGGGCCATGGCGAGAAAAGCCAGAAGAGCAGGTTAAGTAGCTGGCCAGAGGCGGGTGCAGTGGGCACCAGGTGGCACCCTTTTCCCACAGCAGCCCAGGAGCTGATGGATGGCAGAGCACCAGGTACTTCTGATGGGCTTCCAAAAGCTTCCTTTTATTGACACCACCATCCTCTCCTCACAGCAGCTTCTCGCTTATCCTTTGGTTTCGGAGTTGCTGGCTTCGTGTCAGCAATTTGGGAGGCAGCAGATGCTGTGCTGGATGCAGAGCTGCCAGGGTGCTGGATGGCTTGTTGGTCACGAGCTGACAGGGATGGCCACTGGCCACTTCCCCAGAGCTGCCAGAGGGCAGAACCAAGCAGGCAAGCAAATGCCTGCATCAGATGGAGAATGTGTAGGAAGCTAAGTGAGAGAATGACAGCAAAAGGATAGGGAGAAAGGAGTAGTCAGGAATTTATCAGAAAGGCGTAAATAACTGAAAATCAATTCTGTGGAAGGGAAGTAACATGGAGAAACATATCGCTAAGGATACAGTATAATACATTTGAGGCAAAGAAAGTCATGTAAAGAAGAAAAGGCAAATGTTCTGTCTGCTCCTATTTACTTGAGTTTCAAGAAAAGCACCAAAAAAATAAACTTTACAAAGAAAGAAAATAGTCAAAAGAGAAGAAAGAAAAAGATTGAACTGATTTTTCTCTTGAATTTTTTTCTGGAGAACCTACTTTAGGCTGTAGTGTGGGAAGAGAGAAGAGACAGTTGAATGAAACAGAGTATTGGATAGCTGATTATATTGATGTTTTTCCATTTGCCCAGCCTAGCTTAAACCCCTGGTTGTTCATGATTATAGAGCAGTAGCTTTTCCATCTGATAGCCAAGTTTGTGCTCTTCAGATTTGCATCTCCTCAATTTGAATGGCACAGTTGCTTTTGACACTTTTCCAGAGAGACTGTAAACATTGAAGCTGCCAAGGCAAAATGCATTCTGAACCTATAGTTAAAAACATCTTGTTTCCAGGTAGTACTTCTTGCTGAATCCTGAAGCATGTAATATGAATTGCTTTGGAAAGCATTTTGTATCCTTAAGATAGAAAAGCATATTTCAGCATCTGATAACGATAAAGAAACTTTCAAGGCTGCTGACCCAGATGCTTTAAAATAGGCTTGACTTAAGTTAAATTTTATTTCAGGCTCCTTTTACTGACCTTCGCTCCCCTTCTCCCCTTGCATATTCCCTTGGTGGTCTTTCAAAAGCCAGGTGTCTGGGATTGTCTCCAGCCTCCTCTGAAAACACCCCAGGCCTTGGATTAATCCATGAGGGCTGCCTTTTATTTAAGTCCATCCATTTACATAAGGCTTGCTCAGTCAAACCCACTTGCAATGTACAGCCAAGTTGAACCAAAACCTCAGCAGGTCAGTAGTGCATAGTTCTGGATTTTACTGAATTTACCTCAGTGTTGCACCTTTTTGCAATGAAAACTGAAGAATGTTGCAAAGGGGGTTTGGATTTCTGATTCATAGAGGAATGTTGCAGAAATCTTTGATCTTTGTGTGAAAGAATGAAAGAAAGAACATTATTTCTAAAAAGGTGTTCCTGCTTAAATGGTGTGAATATAGATCTAATATCAGGGTGAAAATTTCATTGTGTACACATGGCATAGTAGATTGTTAAAATTAAAAATTCTTCCTCTAGCACCTAGAACAGACATACCTGTACTGCATCAATGTAATTGTGTTATACCAGGTTCTTACTCTGAAAGCATTGCCACTAAATGAAAACACTTTGGGTCTCATTTTCTAAATGTAGTTCAGAACTACTGACGTCAAAATCTAAACAAATACAGTTATTGGTACATTTTTCAAGCATATCAAACTATGGTTCTATGGTTTTTTGGTTTTTTTGGGTTTTTTTTTTTTGGGTTTTTTTTTTTTTTTTTGGTTGGTTGGTTTGCCCTTTCCTGATGATTCCATTTGTCAGCTTTTACAACTTGGCATTGTTTTTTACTAGAGTCCTTCTCAATCTTGTTAAAAGTGGGTCACAGGACCTGGCTCGCTTAGGAATGAAAGGAACAGCTATGAAAATAGTGAGCCCTGCTTAGACTGTGTGTTCAAAATATTCACACTGCAATTTGCAAACAAGAAGTATTATTAGTGATTTTTTCTGCTAGAGGTGATATCCAAGTTCTCCCTGATTAGCACTTGAACAGCAAGTAAACAAAGTACAGACCTTTATGAAAATAAAAATGATCAGGTGAAAGAGACATGTTTTAGAATACCTTTTCATCACAAGTTTCTTTGAATAATGTGATTTAATGTGAACGTATTTTTCCAGTATTGTTCTCTGCTGCCTTTTTGTTTTTTTTACATGGAAACATATAATTTGAGTGACCAGAACAGTTTGACTCCAGAACTTAGATGTGTGCTATTCTTGGTACTTACACAATACATCACTGCTTGATTCCCCTGATGAGCAAATAGTTGTTCCCTCTACTTTATGCAAGTAAATCTTTATATATTTCTTTAGACTGGAGTACTGTATTAATAAACTCTTGATAAGAGATTATTTTTGGTCTTAGTATACTGTGCTATTGTGTATAGTCCTTCAGTGACTTAAAAAATTATAGTGATTACTGTTATTACCATTTCTAGATTGTCCTGTTGATGAAGGTTATCTGACTTACAATTTTTAATTTTATAGATATTTCAATCATGTATGTGCAAAAAAATCACAATTTTCTGTTGCTGTCCTTTGACCCTGAGTTATCTTTTTCATTTTGTAAATTATGGGGTATTTCCATGAAATTCAGAAACTTTTGCTAGGTTTTCTTTAGAATTCCAAGATTTTCTTTGTGCCTGGCACATACGCATTAAGCAGAGACTCACTAGGAATACCTTAAGAACACTCTAATTGTTCTACACATTTTTTATCTACATTTTATTATAAAATCTGAAATATGTAAACAGTGGAGTTACACTGAAATTTTTCAAAAAGAAGGGAGCATAGAAATTATTAGATTTAACAGCTAATCAGGTCTAGTATAGGGAAGATAATTGCATGAAATTGGTGACAGATTGAGTCTTGTTTCTCTCTTACAGTAAATAGTTAAGCTAAGAAGAAAAAACTTCAACTCTTAAGATAAATTATGAGAAGAGATGAATGTTTCTAAATACAGATGTGTGGAGGTTATAAATACTAAAACCAATACTTAAAGGTTGTATAATAGTGACAAGGAAATAACAAATAAAAATAACTCGTGGATTGGAATAAAAATCCAGTGTATATTATGAAATAGAAATATTTATCAGGGGAATTGTTATAACAGGACATCATGCTGCTCACTGATTTATGGTTCAGCATGGTGTAGAGTGGAAAGCATAGATGATATTGGAGTCCTTGATGGTATTCTGTAGATTCGGTTTTTTTCTTGTTTAACCATCCAAAGATACCCCAAAGTATTATCTCAAAGGTAAATACTAAAGAAATTTCTCTGCTCTTTGTTAGATTTTAAAGCTACTGAAAGGGAAAGCCCTTCAGGAAGGAGCTACCTCCTCTCTAAAATGTTCTGTCAATACCAAAAATGTCTGAATTACAAAATAAACATCTTAATATTTTCATTATATTTAGGAAGCAAGGAGCAAGCAGCAATCTTTTTAAGAGCAAGAGTTGAATTCCTCATCTAGGTCAAGATTTGGTGGTGATGCACCCCTTTGTGCGCAAGGCAGGAGGGATTCTTTGCCTTTCAAAGCACACCACTTGGCCCACAGCTCGGTGCCGGCTCTGTCGGTACTTTTGGTAGGAGCCTCATGTGTCCAAATAATTCCCCTTTGCCAGTGGCTTCTGAAAAGGGTTGTCTAGAGCTATTGGCATGGGCTGTGGTGGAAGTTTTCCAGTGCATGATGGTGATGGCTTTGACACCAGCTTTGGCCAGCATCTTCAGCACAAATGGTCTGTGAAGTTTTCTGTTATCATCTGTAAATGCTGAGGTCATGTTTCACTGCCACTGCCAATCAAAATGTCACCATCTGTCATGGGAATTAGTTATGACCTGCACTGTTTTATATAATACAGTGACACTTTACTCTTCCTATAATTTCTGCTACTTTTTCCTTCCCTGAATAGACTGGTTGAAGCTTGTCTGATACATCTTGGTTTGCAAACCTTCTCTGAAAAAAAATCCCAATTACAAGTAGCTGATAGTGTGTTAGCAGAAGGTGAGTACTGAGAACATGGTCAGTGCCATTTCAGAAAACTTAGAGAATAACTGACAAAAAAAAAAGGAGTTGCTTTAATACACTTGGAAATTTAGTTGTGCAACCATATTTTGCTGCTGCTGAAACACATCACAGTCCTGGTTTAAAAATGAACTTTAAAGAGATACACTTTTTCATTGCATTTCACTGATGTATATTGTAGTTAAAAGTAAAAATTTCTGAGTAAAAATAACTGCTATACAGTGTTCAAAGAAAGATTGAACTTGTGAAGATTAGCCTGAGGGAAAGGACGTGGACAAAAGTTTGGTCATTTAAAATGTATTGATCAGAGAGAAAATGATAAACCATTTTGACTAAAGGTGAAAAGGAGGGAAATTCTAGTATTAAATGGATCATTGGTGTTTGAGGAGAAGGGGAGGATTTTGTTGCTCATCTGGCACAGATTGCTGGCTACCTTTAGCTTGATTTCTTGAAGTGTAGAAGTCTTCAGTCAGAACCTCAAGAGAAGGACACTTGTGACTCAAAAATATGAATGTGTTTGACCAAGTATTTTGTGATTTGAGCTTAGCTGAAAGAATCACATCTAACAGAAATCAGACCTTCTCTCTAAAGGTTTGGGATTTGACAGAAGTATCTTAAAGCTCAGAAAATAATTTATTTTGTTTATTATTGCTTGATTATCTAGCATGTAAAGTTTAAGAGATGATGGGGTGGGGTTTTTTTGTTTTTATAACTAATGAAATATAAATTATAAGGGAAGGGGCTATTGAAATATTTTATTTTCTGGGTTTTTTTTTCTTCGTCTGGGCTTTTTCAGGTTTTTTTCTGTTGTTGTTTGTTTCTTTTTTTGTTTTTTTTTTTTTTTTACTATGTTAGCACTAATATTGGGAATCATGAAACAGTTTTGTGTGTGAGTACTGTAAAGTAGGATCCCCAGTTTAGCCACTTGAAAGGCTATATATGCATTGTAAGCAGGAGACTTGTATGTAGAACTGACAACAGCCAGTTAGGACTGCAGTATAAGAATGATCCATTTCAAAGGGCTGAAGTGTGCCCGAATGAAGTATACAACTTGAAACATTTTAGGTTGTGTTTCAGTCTGTAAAACCAATTTTCCAAAGCAGGGATTCTTGATAAAAGGTAGGTTTTGTGATGTATTGGATTGAAATTAGTAACGTTCAAAATGTTCTGTATTAACTTCTTATCTGTCAAAAGAAATTGTCTTTAAATAAAATTTATTGTAGCATGTTGTGGTTTTGGTGATGTAAAAATTGCTTAGCAGACTGTGTAACAATATGTAATTCTTCCTTTGTGCTGCACAAAATTCAGTAATTGCTAGAGGACTTTTAAAATATGCATTAATAAGGCATGAAAACTTCTTCCCCCCCACCCTTTTTTTAAAATCTTTGAGTCATACTGTCAGTTTTGACATTTTCTTAAGCCTGCTTAAGGAGGAGATTTTTGTCATGTTTTGGGTAAGACAGGAAGGTCCTAGAGATACTTGGGAACTGAAAAAGTGCCAGTCTGTATCAAGAACAGACTCAACAATGTGACAGTGGAAGAAAATTGAGCTTATATTATACTGAGAATAAGTATTTTGAGATGAAGAAAACGTATGGAACTTCCTAATAGAGAAATCCAAGAAGCAGCCGAGCTCAAGGAGGTTGGGCTGTTACTGTTTTTCTTGGCTGGTGTTGGCACTGTGTAGAAGTACCGAGGGATGGGTGAAGCTGAAAGTCATGGCTCCCAAGGAGAAACTTGAGTTCAATCTGGCTTTTGAAGGATGAAATACAAGGAATAGATATTTCAAGGCAGAATGTGTGAGGTTGACACTGAAAAAAAAAATCATCACACTGACAATAGACTGCATATTTTAAATATTGATGAAACAGTGATACAGTATTACATGAGAGTGGAACACTGACTTCAAGAAATAGACTTTTAAAATTCAAAATTGGGTAGCTATGTTCAATGTTCTGTGGAAACAATTGAGTTTTTTTCTGTGTCTTGTTTTGCATGGGCTAAGTTTATGGGTAGTAATGGTCTCAGATTAAAAACTGAATCTAATACATGACTCACGTAGCAAAAAATAGCTGGATTTTTCTCTCTCCTGCACAAGTCTTATTTTAGATTAAATACTTTTTCAGTGATACTGAAAGTACGTGTTGGATATCAACCCCTTACATTGAAAAGATTTGAACAGCTACTGGGAGGAAAGTACTCGACATCCTCTGTTTCAGCCCTTGGTCCTTTAGAATCATGGGCATGCATGAAAACAGAGCTCAGCTATTAAACAAGGTTTGTGCAGGAGCAGGTGGGAGGACACAAGAAGCGACCAGAAAAAGTATCAAGTGAGTGAAAAAATAATGTGAGGTCGTTGGTTTGGAATAGAGAGTGTTGAGTGATATGGGCATAGTGCTTAGCTTTACCTTTTTACTCTTTTTCTTTGCTAGGCAAGATTTTTAAAGAGCTTTTTGAAGAGACTAAAATTCTTTCTGACAGGTTGTTTAGTATCTGGGTGTGTTGCTTTGTTTATTTTTTTAGGGGAACGCTGGGGGTGAAATTGTTTCTATGCATGCTGGTATATTTTTCTGGGGATCAAAGAGGTGCCTTTATTATATTCCTTCAAAGTTGTTTTAGAACAAACTGACTTATTTTTATTATCTATAAAATTCCTAACTTTATGTGAATAATACCATTATTCATAGTATTTTTATGCTATTAAGAAAACCCTCTTACACCATTGTCAGGATTTTGTCAGTGCTTAATTTGGTGTATTTAGCACTGTTGTACATTAAGACATTTCCGCTCTGTTTTCTGTGTACAGAATTTCACAATGCTCCTGATAACATGTGGTTATAGGTCACTAAGGCAGGTTTGCAGGTTAGACTGTGGAATATCTGTCTCTACGAGCTTTTTATCAGTTTCCAATTCTTAAACACTTCTGTTCACTACTCTTTTTATTTTAGTTTTTGTTCTTATTGTAAAGCTGTGTATCTGAATTGATTAACATCTCAACGGCGCTTTTGTACCGCAGATTAGCCAATTGTGTGCAATAAAGCAGACTGCTGTGTGCACTTTTTTTTTGTTATCCTTTATGTATTCTGTAAAAACCTACTTTCATTTCTTTCATGAAAATGAATACTAAAAGGTTTAAAAATGAAACCAGAGCACATGCCACAATGATTTGTTTAATTCAGTGACATTGTTTAAATGGTTACTTGAGCCAAGTGGTTGCTTGAGCACACAGCACGTTCATATTAATGTATGTGCATATGTATGTATGTATGTGGTCATTTTCTGCTCTTAATTGAAGGCAATAAGGTTTAAATTGATGGTACAGCAGAATAAGCAGCACAGTTCACAAGCAGAAAGAGTTTTTGTCCAGAAAGTGTTTTCCATCCTTGCAGTGATCCACTGTAGAGGCCATGTCGTGAACCTGACCAAAGCTACTGAGTCATGCAGGTGATTGTGACTTTCTGATCGTAAGGTCAGAGTTTGAGTGAAGTTGCTGATAGCAAAAATACTTTCATTTTTACTAAAACAACAAAGACCTCTTAGCCATTGCTGTGTAGTTAACGTTTTCTGAGTGGTCTCCCAGAGACAAAGTACTTCTTGTTTACAAATCCATTGTTGCTCTTCCCCATGGTCTGACAGCCCTGTGCCCCTAAAAGGAGGAGAGCAGTAAAATATGTCGCCTGCTGTAAGTGTCCAGTTGTCTTCTCTGACCAAGTCAGTGAAAAAAATGATGTGGAAGATCTTAAAGCAAAATCCTTCCCTTTCAGAAAATTTCCTGCTTCCGTTTACCAAATCGATCTGTGAGTGAAACATGTGCTGTGTGTACAATTTACGGTGCAAGATCAAATTACCCAGAAGAAAATTCTATTTGCCTATGGCAAATACACAAAAATATTCTGTATGGCTTATCTTTTAAAAACAGCAATGTTTTCA
This sequence comes from Dicaeum eximium, assembly GCA_013396995.1. Classification (NCBI taxonomy): domain Eukaryota; kingdom Metazoa; phylum Chordata; class Aves; order Passeriformes; family Dicaeidae; genus Dicaeum; species Dicaeum eximium. The sequence continues at coordinate 3,092,785 of VWZP01008835.1, read as the reverse complement.
GTACGTAATGCTGCAAAAAACCAGGAGATTTCATTAGGAGTTAAGAATCTGTCTGAGCTGTAAACCCTAAGTTAATTAGAATAATTAGTCTCTAGCCTAACATGTTGATATTGTGTAGTTAGTTAATGTGAGGTAGTCATGTTTCTTTGGTAAGTCAATGATTTAGAAATAATGTGTCAATGAATTTGAGCTACTTTAGAAAAACTCTGGTTATGAAATTCCAAATGTACAGATATCAAAGAGAACCAAGAGAATGAACCAGCTGTTCAAAAACATTCTAAGATGCTTTAAAAGAAAAAAAAATATAAATAAAAAAATCAAGAATAGAATATTGATGATGTAAATAAACATTATTTCCAATTTTAGATTGTTTTCATTGTGATAGAAACACACCCCAAGATGTACTGGGCAACTTCTTTATTCAGTACTTTCATTGAAGTACTAATAGATGTTAGGCCTTTCAGGTGGAGGTGGGTGATGTTAGATTTATATAAAACTAACTCTCTTTCAGTCTTCCATATTTTGAAAAGCAGACTACACAATTTCAAGATATTGTATTTCTTGCATCTAGCACATTCTTGGTTTTGAGGTGCATGGAAAGGAATGTTAAATATCAGCTCATTCAGTGTTCACAAGTTATTTGGGTAAAATTAAGCATGTTTCACCTGAAATATTAATATTAAAATTTCACCTTTTAATTTTAATTTCATCTTTTAATATTAATATTAAAAATCAAACAAGTAGCATTTAAAGATATTACATTTTCTCTGTAGAATTCAGTAAAAGCATTGTAATTATGGACTTTGATTCTTTTCATGCCTGCTGCTGAGTTTATGAAAATAACCTTTCACGCTGGTTTTTCCATTTGTGAAAAAGGAATGGTCCCAGTCCTGGCCAAGTGCTCTGATGCTTGTGGAAGATAAATCTGCTTTGTGTGTGCATTCAGTGCGATATCGAGAATTCCTTCAGGAGAATATATTTTCAATGACAATTTTTTGTTTTTAAATTTTGATTGCATGCTCTTTATTTTGCTCCTTTGAATACAAATTCAAGGCTGAAATGGAGCTCCTGTCCACATAATATCTGATCAGCAGAATGCCCTCTGCTGAATAATAGTGTGATGTATCTAACACAATTCCATAAATTGAATAGAAATTAGTTGTTTGCTGTTTTGAATGTAGTTTATGTAGCTTTATATTTTAACACTTCAGTCCTTAACAGTAAAATAAGGACAATCTTTTTGATTCGTTAAAATGCTGTAAAAAGCTGTAAACTGGGAACAGAAATGGGAAAAGTTAATATCTTTGTAAGCTAAAATGTTTTATAATATATATGAATTTTTGCTAAATGTCCTAGTGTGTTGTATTTTGTGTCCAGAGTTGAAATTGATTCCTTAAGACAGCTACCAACATAGGATCTCTTGGCTGGTTTAACTATATAGAAGAAAAATAATTAAAGAAAATCTGACATTTGTATATGTGGTTTCTACAGCACAGAAACTACCTGAACATTCTAAGATTACTTTTTTCCCTGCTAGTTTGTCTCAATTTGCTTCTTTCTTTTAAATATATGTAATTGACAAAAATAGAACATGCCATTTGGGTCAAGAAAATGCTCTAAAATTTTAGTTAGTCCTTTACGAAGTATTGTACTTGTCTTAGGTAAATGATGTCAATTCAGATGAGGATTGCACTAATTAATGCTATGTGGGCTGCATGGCATTTAAGAAACAGAATACTTTGTTAATGCATCATTTGCTAAAAAGATTTTTTTTTTCAACCTTCATAACTGAGTGTGTGTAAGCAAGCCATGTGTGTTGATCTGGACAGTAGGTTTGCTTTTTCAGTCTTGCTAAGTTACAAATACTGTTGATTAGCTGCACCAGTACCATGTGTAGTAAGATAAATGGCTTGGGCACCAGCATTCAAAAATCTCTCAAATGGCATAAACTATAATAACGTCTTAACGTCAGTATGTTCTTCTGGATCTCTGTGCACCAAGTATCTCACACTGGTACTTTGCAGCAAGTATTTAATCCAAAGCAGTGTCAGGTGTGCTTCTGAAGGGGTTTGCAGCTAAATGTGCCATACTACTTGTCTATCCAAACAGCATAAACATGGAAAAATCAACCGCAAGCGCAGAATGGGAGAAAGGAATGTCTTGCCTGCTGTGATGCTCATGAATCAAGAGATAGTTTATGTTAATGATTCCTGTACTGGAGATGAGTATAGTAAGCCTAGACTTTTGTTCTGAAAGGTTGCTGTAATAGAAGTTGCTGGAATATTGAGTTGTTTCCTTCTTTGTGAGCAGATGTAGACTGACAGGTTTAATTCTGTGGAAAGAAAAATTTGTCATGTTAGTGCTAAATTTAAGGTATTGTCTCCTAGATGCATCTTTCTTTTGCTCTGCCTTTGTAGTCTAGATTAACAGTGGAAATATATTGGTAGAAAATCTACTTGTGAATAATGATTTGCAGCAGGACTACATGCTACATAGAGATTCATACAGGAGGAAAAAAAAATTTTCAAAGGGGTACCTAAAATATGGAAACATTCTCTGGAGTGGTATTTAATGGCACCCTAAAATTTATAATTAGACAAAGCAATCAATCTGCTTTTATACTAGCTTGGAAATTTCCTGAAGAATGTGACAAAACAACAATTATTTCTTTTCTAATATTTGAAAATTAAATGAGAAATAATTGTTATATCACCAAAATAAAAATAGCATATCTCAGGTGTCCTGGAGCCTGTTACCTCTCTGGGTGTTAGTATCAGAAAATTCCAAAATTTCTTATTTCTGCTTTGTGCCAGTCATTTATAAATTTTCCATGAATCATGAAGGCTGCTGTATTCTTCAGGCTACTTGCTCTGGCAGGAGTACAGTGAGCCTTAAATGCAGATGTTGTGCAACTAGAAAAATAACTGGTTAAAAATTATTCTCTGATTGTATATGAATAATTATTTAGGTTTGGAGGGACTTCCAGAGGTTTCCTCATTCATGTCCTAGATCAGCTCCAAGCAGGCCTGGTTGGGTTGGGTTGCTCAGTGCTGTGTCCAGCTGAGTCTTGTATCCGATCAGGATGGAGACCCCGTGACCTGTCTGAACATCCTGTGTGGGTGTTTGCCCATCCTTGCACTAAATACTTACTGGTTTTGGATGAATTAGCAAGTAGGAACAGACTGAATCACCTTTCTGTTGTTGTCCACTGAATCCTTTTCCTCTTTTCCTGAACCTGAGCATAAAACAAAGAAGCTGCTTTTTATCCTGCAGCTCTTGCTGGACTGCTTTCTTCTCGTAGAGGAAAACACTTCTTACACTGAAATTCTTTAAAAATAATATGTAGTCTGATTGTAATTTTGTGTTAGTGAGAAAGAGCACAGTTCTGGTTGATTCTGCTTCAATAATTGGCTTTCCATTTTCCATAGGAGTCTATTGCAAGGTGAAAGAAAGCCTGTGAGACATTGGCAACAATCAGGCAACTGTTTCTTTAACTTTAGAGGTAAGCTGTCATTAAGTGTGTTGTTTGGTATCTTATTGGAAAGGAAACAGGAACAATAAGAATGGTGTTTAAGAAACCTGACATTACCATGTATAAAACAGTTTGCCTGTTTCTGTGGATGTGTATAACCAGTAATATTTGTGCTTCTCTTTTACCAATATTACATACCTTTTACCCTTCATCCGTTGGAGTGCAGAACTTCCTACTTCCTCCACTTCTAGTTGGCAAATATTTTAAATAGGTGTGTCTCTTCCCTCTCTCACTGGCAGCAGAAAAAGTACTTTAACTATTTGTTCAGTTATATAACCACGATGATAGTGGTTTTTACAGGAGTGTATATCTGGGAATCTAGTTGTTGATTGAGGCAAAGTCAATCACATTTTTTGCCAGGACAGTATTTCCCTGAAGCTTCTCACTGTGAAAAAACTTTATTGCCTAAAGATGGGTTTTGCCTGCTTTCAGAATACTGGAGTGCCAGTCTCAGTTTTAAAACTCATCAATTTTAATGAAAACAAAACAGTTTTAAACACTCATCAATTACAGAAGGGTGGTAGTAACTCTTCCCTTATTGGGGAATGTAGGGGGTTACCAAGAGAATGTATAGATTTAATTTTTAGCATCTTAATTACTTAATTTCATGTTATTCTAGAAATTAAGGAATGTGCTGAAATATAAATTTTAGTAAGATTTCTTTTCAGAGAAAGAACTGCGTAATATGTTACTGCACTGTGGAATGCTATCCTTTACTAGGTTGAGGATATACCGAAAGGTTAATCATGTGTTCTCTTTTTCTGAGGCAGCTTTTACTGGGAATAGCTGTTTTTAAGCTTTTCATCCCAATTTCTGTCAACTAGATTTCTACAATGAACAGCCCAAAGGAGCATAAACAGGAGCTTCTGTTATGGAATGCACTTCCTTTTTATTTTAAAGCGTCAATTAACCCTTTTTAAAACTTTCTTTTGATGTGACCGGACAAAGACAGACTCGTATACCCCTTTAGAATTTGCCTGCAGTGAACCTTCTTCAAAAATCTTGACCTTGGCTGTCCAAGTGACAAGGCTCTCGAGTTGTTAAAGTAGATTTAAATGAGAAGAAAGCAGGATGCCAAATATGCCTTGCTGTAGATGTAGTGTAGCAGTACTTGCACTAGCTGAAGCACACGTGAGTGTATCAACCACACAGGTCGTTGCTGACAGGATGGAAACCATCAGCACAGAGTGAGACACATGCAGCAATGTCCTCATATCTGAATGTGCAAACATTTAATACATAAAAATGAATACACATTATGCTTTGCTTTGTCTGGGGTTAGTAATATCAACAAAGTCTTTCTTGGTAACAAGGACATTCTTTGTAATGTAGATAGATGTATACCTTTGCCTTTACAGTCATAACAACTTCTTGTCAAATGAACCAAAAAGTCCCAAGTGAGACTTTCCCATCATGATAGAACAAGAGCTCAATAACTTGTTATTCAAAACCCTGTGATAGAATACATTTCTGTCTTCAGAAATTGGGTTCTTTGCGCATTTCCCTGGGAAAAAATGCACTCCAGTGATTGTTTCAATGTATGCACTGGGTTATAAAGGGAGTTTCAGAGATACTGTACTTATCAGCTGCACATGAACAGTTTGTGGTTTGAAGAGGGAACCTGGGATGGAGAAATCCAACCTTCTGTATCCAATTTTACCCAGTGGAATATGGCATTAAACAATCCTATTGTGTTTAAAATTTCATTTTGTCTGTTGGAACACTAGACCATATGGTTTATTTGGAGAAGATTATGGATGGTTTGTTCATCTTTGTTTCCTTGTTTTCTAATTTCTATATCGGATAATGTGAGGAAACGTATTGTGAATATCGAAGGTAACCCCTGAAGTTCAGCATGGGGTTAAACTATACCTCATGCCTTATTTATTTTATTGTAATACAGAAGCTGTGTCTTTTTTATTTAGCTTGCACATCTGAACTAAAGTCAGATTGAGCTGACTTATAAAAATCAGGTAATTGTGAAATATTTAATTAGAAAAGTGTGTGGATCTTGTGTTTCACAAGAGCTAGTTGAAGAATTGGACAACCTCAGGAAGGATATGTGAACCAGACTTCAGCTATCTTTTCTGACATCAGCCGGTCTTTTTGAAATTTTTAGAAAATCCTGGTGGTGGTGGTGGGTTTTTTGTTGTTGGGTTTTTTTGGGTGGTTTTTTTTTTTTTTTTTTTTGTTTGGTTTGGTTTTTTTCACTCTAGCCAACAGTTATTTACTTGTCTTATTTTATACATTTGTTTTATAGAATAGTTTACAAATGGAAAATTTTCTTAAGATACGTGTTTAGGATATACTATAGCTAACCTGTAGAAGTGCTTAAGTTATGCAAATACTTATGCTGTGTGAGACAGACTAGAAGGCTGTGTATCTTTAGTTATTTATATGGCTTTTAGCATTCCTGTTTATTGCAATTTATTTAGATACATGTCTTGATATTGTTGCATTCTTTCTTACTTCTGAGACTTAGTGGAACAGCCTCACAAAGAAATGCCTTTTGATGATAAGATTGCAAAGTAGGAATGAATGAGCAGAAGAGGAGTATGCCAGACTATAATAATGTTTGTAACATTCATTAAACTGTTTGTTAAGTAATATATTTGGACAGACGAGCGTTTCCCAGCTTCTACATAGCCCATTATGCGTTCTAGTAAATTAAAACTAGGAAACCTTTGTTGGAGTTAGAGTGCTCAAACTGACATCTAATTCCCCCAGACAATAGGTACAAGCCTGCAAGCCTCTCTAATTCTTTCCAGTCTTTACATTTATTGATTCTTTTGTAAATGTGTTTCATCCAATCTATTACAAACAGCACTGGTTAGAAGTGTGAAGTTTACCACGTCTGACCTAAGGCACATTAAAAACAGCAGCTATCTGCCATAAGCTGGGCATCCCAGATTTACTTCCAATCACTTGAAAATTTGGACTTTTAATGGCTGATTTGGTTCCTGCTTTGCATAGAGAGACTGACATGTTAATTCTTTGATCTGTCTGGTTTGGAACTGAATTTAGTTCAGCTATCATTTGTATTCTAGGTTCTAAATGTTTTATTACTTGAGTTGGCTTATATAAGTAGTTTCTTTTAGTTCAGGATTTCATTTCCCTAGTCCTGAGTAATGTTTTGCATATACAGATGTATGTTTCTTACTGCAAAGTATGGATTTAATCCCTTTTTTTCTTAACATGTCAGATTTTTTGCATGTCTTATTATTACAGTTACCAAATAATTAATGCATAATCTCTGAATGGATAGAAAGAACAGTAAATTTTAGTGAAATGAGCACAATACATTTTTATTATTTTCTTCATCTTATACTGTAAAACATATGTAATAAATAATTGATAGTAAACAAACACATCTTATTTTTTCCTACCATATTCATCACCAGTTTCAAAGCTTTGAAGTTCAGTAAATAATTTATGATAGTTGTTAGTGTAAGGAAATCTAACTGTACTCCTGATCCTGCTTGCTTTTTGTCCTTGTTGTTCTCAAGTATAACTTTGATTGGTAGCCAAACTGAATGATAAAGAATGTATGAATAACTGATAGGATTCATTAAACAAATGAAAATTAAATCAGCTATTTTTAATTTAAAAAAATTTAGAAATACATAATGAAAATGTTGTATATCTTAATTTTTTTTATTTGGTATGAATCACATAAGACAATGAAGTGCATGTTTTTAATACAGAGTGGAACATGTTTTCAGCCTGCCTTTGTTCTCAAAACTTCAATCAGGTTGTCTTTTAGTCTGGTTAAATATCTTGCTGAGATCTGCTGTATTTGCTGGGAATGTAACAAAAGCTATGAGAGTACCAAAATGAAGAAATACATGTTTTTGCCTTTACTGAAATGTTCCATAGAATGTTTTAGTTCCTTTGTTTTCCCTTGCTTGCATGGAAAACCCAAAGATTTTGGAGAGATTTTTAAGCATTGAAGAGATTTTATTCTCAGGTCATTCAAGCTCAAAAAGTTTAGCTTTTATATGTGTCCTTATAAAAGTTCTTAAATAATCCAGTAATATATTGTCAGTCTTCAAATATATTCTGACTTATCTAAAACTTGAAATAAAGCAGAAAAAAAAAATACATGACTTCAAGCAGAGAGTTAAAAATTCTGTGTAATTCTGTAACTTCCAGGTAGCGGTTTATGGCATCTCCAGTTTAACCTTTAAACCAGTGAGATCAGGAGTTTGAATCCATTCTCATTTGGCTGCAAAAAGCAATGCAGTGTAAAACCTCTCATGGAGTTTTGCCAGACTGAGTGGGGAACTGTGGTAGAAGTTTGATGTACGTAAGATTTTTTTTTTTTTTTTTAAAACATTGTGTGCCTGTGAATGGAGATGCATGATAGTACTTGTGCTCAAGGTGGCAGGACTGCGTAGGAATCTCTGGCCATTCTGACTCTGGGCAGGCTGCAACCTGCAGTGCTTGTCGTGCTGGGTAGTTGTGCGTTTGTGATGCCCCAGGCCTTTGTTTCTGACACGGGTGGTCTGGGGAGCACGGCGTGTAAATGGCTTCTGTTTTGTACAGCTGTAATTACAATGAGGCATCACACAGAAGCTTTAAAGAATATTCTCAATGCAGGGCTGAATATATAAGGCACTAACAGGAGGAGGCTGTTATTCCATGGTCTAGAGTCTTATGGGTCTGAGGTTTAGGCTGGTTTGTGAGGCTTTCTACTTAGAGGTGATTTATAGGTATCACGAGCCAGATGTTGTGAAAGTTACCAAGAATAGAAAGAACATGTTATGGCCTTTCAGAAATTTATTGTCTCTCAAGGTTTCCTGTACACCACTGTTATTTCCCTTGAAATCAGTGTGGGACTTGCCTTGTGTTGGCAAGACCACATTAAGCTATTATTGTCATTAGTTCACTAATTTTTCTGGTGTGGCAGATGACAGAAGAGGAATGTTTTGCGAAGTTTCTGACTTTGACCAATGTGGTGATAATTTCACTTGGCAAAGGCACGTTACTACTTTCTCCCTATTGAGTAATAAAAACCTTCTCCAGAAAATGAATTTGTTAGATTATTTCAGGGACCGAAAAAAAAAAGACCACCATCTTTTATAATTAAAAGAGTTAGCCTAAATATAGATCTTACCATCGACTGCTTAGTGTTGTTTGACAGTGGCAAATTGTTTCCTTTAGGGATCGGTAAATGATGTGATGAGCAAGTATTCAATCTTCACTTGGTAGCTTTAGCTGCTTCTTGAAAAGTACTTTGGTTTGGTGTTGTTCTAAAAGCTATTCTTTTTCTTTCCTCCCATGGTTTCTTTCCTGCTTGTTTTGTCTATTTTTAACTGCTGCATTGCAAAACCAGTGATAACGGTAAGGCTAATGATGTACACCCATATTCTTTGGGAAGCTTTAAAATTGTTAAAGGATTATCAGCAAATAACATTGCAAGAAACGTGTGACTGCAGTGTGATCTCACGCATGTTAATTTTTCACTGCAAGAAGAACCTACATCTCTGGCTTCATAGATCACCTTGAAGGATTGGGGCTTGCTTTTTGTAAGGAACATGGTTTGCAACAATACATCACCTTCATTTCTTTGCTCCTAGAGAGAATCTGCTGACAGCAGGGCTATGATAGAACAGGCCACATCCACCACTGACTTTTTACTTTCAGTGTCACCTTGGGACATCATGTCTGGTTTCCAAGTGATGAAAATTTTGTAATGGTGTTTCAGTACTTAGCTTTTTTTGTTGCTTTGTGCAGCCTACTGGCTCTTCAGGGGCTAAGTTCATGTGTTGCACAAAGTGGATGCAAAAATGCTGTAGAAGGGGAAAAACCTCATTTTTAAGCTGCCTTTTTTTTTTTTTTTTTTTGAGTCAGGCTTTGGGAACACTTAGAAATTGTGCAAATTTTTATTAAATTGTAATATGGTTTTGTAAACATTTGTATTTCTTGGCAAGGGTGATGAAGCAGAAAAGGTGGAGGAAAGACCGACTTCGAAGATAAAAGGAACCTTAACTAAAGGAAGCAGGTTAGCAATTTTGTGTGCACTGCCAGTGTTCAAGATAGAATAGTGCTCACACACAGAGCTCAGTTATCTGCAGAACAAAGGAACAGCCCATGTAACGCTCAGTACAGAGAGATCCGGTAGTCATCTTCATGACCCCTTCTAATCTTGTAAAATTGTGACGTCCTCACCAATTCAATGCTTGGTTCTGCTTATTGAAAATCTTTGGAGTTAAATTAATAAAACAAACTTGCGTAGCTATGAGTGAATATCTTCGTGAACTAAATGTTCCTTTTCAGGTCACTAGAATCACTGGTTAAACTATTGAAAGCAGTGTGCTTTAATTAAAATAATTCTTTTTTGTGCGAATCTACTTGAAGAAACAAGTAATTAATTGTAAAATATATGAAATTTGGAATCTGACAAATATGTATTTGTACATAACCTTCCCATAAATACTGAACGCCATCTTTAATGTGTTTTAGTTGCTAAATCAAGTCAGGTGTCTGAGGTGAGAACTGGAGAGCTGATAGCAAATATTCATAGTGGAAGCTGATAACAGCCTTAATTAAGCTGCTGCTGCTATCCTTCCATGATAAATTTAGAACTTCTCCATAAGTCATCTGACTTAATGCTCCATTTGCATCCAGGAGTGTTTGATTTAGATCAGTGTCTCTGTTAAGAAATCTGCAGATGTCTCTTTGATAGCCCTAGCTGTCTCTCAAGAAGGCCTGGGAGCTTTGTTTTCCTGTGTTGCAATGTAGAGAATGAGGTGTACATAGACCTAAAGCTGACCTTCCAGCATTTAGCTTTTTCAAGGTTGGCATACCCTGAGAAATACTTATTTCTTTGATGACTAATGCTTTTTCATACCATTTCTTGAAACCAGAAATCCTTAATCTTTTTGTTACTGTACTTGCTTAATTTGAAGATGTTTTACCTTGAAAACTGGGTAAAAGGATAATTTTAGAATAATTCTAGAAGCTGCTAATTCAGCAGTGTTTTGTAACTTCTGAGGTGTTAGGATTTCTTGGTGTCATACCTTGGGGGCAGGAAGCAGAAACCGACAAGAAATATGAGCCAATGTGCTTGAAGTTACAAAAGTTGTTCCTTGGGCAATTGCCATTTGTGAGAAACTGATGGATGAATATAATATTGGTAGTTTTCTTAACTATCAGTCACTCAGACAGTGGCCAGTTGAATGTAATTTGTACCTGGAATCCTAAATTTTTGAAATTACATCTCTGGATGGTTAGTATAGTTAGATAGTTATAAATTTTTACTTTTTTTTTTTTTTGTTTTATATATACATATAGCTATATTGATTGATAGCACATGTACTAAATTAGCTAATAATCTGTCACCAAAGTAGCTGAAAAACACTTTTCCAAAAAGAAGCTAGTGTTTACACTTCTGTAATCTATTCTGTTGTATTTGTCTGCTTGTAATCAGATTAGTTGTTTTTTAAGGAAATTAAAACCAAAATTGTAGATGTTTCTCTATGCAGAGATATGCTACTCTGAGGTACTAGGAATGTTTCTGGACAAAATAAATATTCTGTGTGGGTAGTTCTGCATCTCAGCATGTGTAGGAGCATCAAGCTGGCAGATGCAGATCCAGAACACATGTGGGGCTTACATTATCTGAAGAGATTCTCTGCTCTGTGATTAGAAAGGTGACATATGTAAGAAACTCCTACAGACGACTGGGTATCAGTTTTGCTCTGTTGCCTCACTCCCCTCAGTTTACATACTACCCTCTTTGCTGCAGTATTTGCAAAACACTTCACTGTAGTAGCTGTGTTTCCAAAGTGCTGCTGAGTGCAGAAGCAGATGGCAGCTCAGTCATTTATCCATCTTGCACTATTTATTTCTATTATTTCTCTGGAAACAAATTAATTGATGTTAAGCTGGTGCTTCCTCTCTCCTGCTTCTTCTGCTTGCTCACTTTTTATTTTTTAAGAGAAGTTAGAAGTCATGTCTGGTATCTGTTGATGGTTTTTCTTTTGTCCTTCTAATCGCGAATATTTCAGTGCTGTAATGAGAGGTCTTTGAAAAGATGTGGAAGGTGACGTACCAAAAGACTAAAAATGAACTGAGACAAATTAGTTCCCTTTGTTTCTAGAAGCACACATGTCAAGATGATGATAGGACTATGTCTAAAATACAAATTAGGGTTGAAGGTTTGTGTGGGTTTTCTGGGGGCACAGGGAGACATCACTGGTCTCACTTCCTTCCATTCTGTGTCCTTTTGGACAGCGTGGGTTTTTAAAGACTCCTGATGACTCCTCATGTGAAATAAACAGTTACTTTCTTCTCCAGCAGAAACTGTGCCAGGTGGATTTGGCACTGCTTGGAGAACTCTGCTTACAAAGGTAACTATCAGCAATTCATTGCCTACACAGAAGGTTGTATCAAGTTAGGTCTTGTATGATGACCTCAAACTCCACTGAATCTTTTTTGATCTGTTTGTTTTTATGAGATCATGGAAAAGACTGGGTTTTTTTGTACTTAGTTGTCAATCTTTTAGAATATGGTCAAAATGAAATAATTTTAACAAAATCAGTTGACGGTCTGTTAAAAGAGAAGACTTTGCTCTTCAGAAAACACTTTTTTGAAGTACTAGACTATCATCCTGTGTGGACACATTTAATTGGGTACATTTCAATTACTGCTGATGGGCTGAAGGAATAAACTTATTAAAACCAGGGTGGTTAGCATCCACTAACCACGACTGTGATTTCACTACTGAAAAATATCTAAGGTTCAAGTAGATCCCATTGCCTTAGAGCTGAGGGAGAGGGGTTAAAAAAGTGTAAGCAACCCCAAGGCTGAGCTGAAGTTTATGCTGCAAGATCCATAAGCTAATCAGTACTGCAAAGACTTGAGCTAGAGTTGTGTGTCCTCTGTTGGAGGACTCTACTTTCTTTAAGGAATAATATAATCACACAAGAGCTATGTGGATAGACTTAATTTATATGGATTGTTAAGTGTGGAGAAGATGGCAAGGAAGGGAGACCATTAAGATGGGTTCCTGCCCTCACCTCTCAGTTTGCATGATGGTCATACATTCCCCTCATACAAGTTGGTGGAAAAGGTAGAGTGAGTGGGAGAGCCAGGAAAGTGTTGATCCATCAGTTTAAATAGTCTGCAATCTTCTGGGCATCTGTGATTTCAGCTAGCACACTGCCTTACATTTGTGCTTCCTGCAGTTTGGAAGGCTTAGCTGGTGGTGCTACAGGGGAAGGCAAAGCTGACAATTAGCTGAACTGTTACTCAGATGTCTGCATGGTGCTCCAGTTCCCACACAGATGCACTAATCTGGGCTAAGGAAAACACATTTTGTCAAAGGTGGCTGCCTGTTTTGTTTGGGTGTTGCAAACAGTGTGAATTTCACTATGGGTTTATGTGAATGAGACTACATTTTATTACTTTTTTCACTGTCTTTCTTCAAATGCAAATCCTGGTCTGGAAAAGGAAAGGGCACAATCCTGGACTGGTTGCCCATAGCACAGTAAATGGTGAGGAAGAGGGCGGTACTGTGCCTGTGTATGCCTGTGGGAAATTTAAATTCTTTCCTGGATCTGATATGCAAAGAACTGTGAATCCCAGAATAATATTACTCATAAATTGCCCTACATTAATTTCAATTCTGTGTAGCACATGTAAGTGAAAATCTTGGAAATACGTTTGCTAAATCATGTGGTAAATGGTCTTGTTGATGACTGCAGAGTTGCTCTGGGGTTGGAGCTATTAAGCACTTATTACAGGAATCCAACAGGGCAAATTAAGAGAAACCTGTGTGTGTGCTTGTTATTTTAGGACTTTTATGCTTTCTTCTGAGAGACCTCATGACCTAAAAAGACTTGCTATCTTTTAGTCAGAGGTTAAGTTTTGAAATCTCAGTTACTGACCTATTAACAGTGGAAACAATCACCTTCAAGGGAGGGTCTAGTGTTGTTATTCTTTAATGCTAAAAAGCTGAATATTGCTTTTAATAATACTTGTAAAATAGCTTTTTAGCATTCTGCCTAGTTGTATGTGGTGTTTTCACTTATAAGTGTGTCTTTTTGTGGCTTGGGGGGAATAATTTATGTTTCATTGTAAGTAACTGCCCAGTGGGTTGCTTATTTGTTCGTAACACCATTGTAAGCATTTCTTTTAATTTGGGAGTGTTCGGATTGAGTGATTGTAACTTAAATCTATACATGAGTGTTCCTTGGAAATACTATTCAAGGTACACAAAACCATTGTGCATGGTAAAATTTGCCATTATAATAAATTCTATCATGAAAGAACTAATGCATGGTATTTTTTGCAGGCTTTAACTTTTACATTTCAAGGCTTAAATGTGCAATCCATTTAAAACAAGTATTGCTGCTGTTTGTAATGCTCGTTGGATACGTCCCCTGATGCAGGATTTTAGAGATTTAACAATTTTTAATGCCAGTATATGAATGTAGCCTTTTACATAAATTTCAAATTTCACTTTGGATCAGGTGAATCATCTCTCTCACTATTTCTTTTTCTAACTTTACCCAGCTTTCTCTGGAATATTACCTATCTGAAAAACTCTCATTGTCTTCTAATGCCATTTTTGCCAGGATCATAAGTGTTTTCAGTAACATTCATGAGCAGCATTACTGGCAGAGCTTGAGTTCAAGCTGAATCAGTTTAGTCTTTTGATGGCATAATTATTTTGCCAGCCATCGCTTTTGCAGCAGTGGAACTCCCCTTTGAGGAAAAATGAGGTCATTCATCTTTTGTAAGATTCATACATGAGCTTTATCACTATAGTAATAAAATTCATTGCTTGGTCGGTAGCCACAAAGGACTCGTGCAACTGGAAATGGTAACCACACTTACATACATTGCTGTGTGCACTGTTAGGTTGCTGTTAGAATAAACACATCATAATGCATCTGTAAATAAAGAGAGAATGTGTGTTTTGGATTAATTTATGGAATGTTGGACAGTTTGAACAAAATCATAAAAATATCTGAAACAGTACTGTTCTTCCTGCTTTATCTCAGATTTCTTTGGTAAGGTTGATAAACATTTTTTTTTTACTTATTATATGCATTTACAGCTAATATTTGAGGACCCTGTGTTGTCTTTAAATAGCATTTTCCTACCATTTTTGCCAGTTTGTTTATAAGGCTCTGTTATCTTCAATTTGCAGGGGCAGTGCTTAGATGTCTTCTCTGAAAACTATATTCTAACCATGTATATTCACTAGTATTCATTTTAAAAAAAATTTTCATCTCCGTGTTTTGATTGAAATATTATTAAACGTATCCAAAATTATTCTCACCTGTGGTTACAGAAAGATTTCATTCAATTACAGCATGTAGTATAGGGTCTGGCTGACTGCATTGCCATTAAGGAATGGTTTCATTCAGTGATGTTTTGGGAGGGTTCTAACACTGTATGAATGGGTTGGGCTGGGAACTGTGGTATCTTTGCTTTGGTGCCTCTGCTTGCGTTGCTACTGTGAGTAATTGTCATCAAGCACAGGGAAGAGGTTGGGCAGTGGTCCTGCTTTACCTGCGGCCACCAGCCTGCCCAGATCTGTCTGCTGCACAAACCACAACGTCCTCATGGCTTGCAAATCTCACTGCCTGTAAAGCCTGATGGTGCAGACAGATGAAAAGAATAACTGAAGTCTGAAAAAGGTGTGTTGAGGCTTTTTTTTCAGGCTTTTTTTTCCCATGGTGCCAAGCACTTTCTGTTTGTATTTAAGGAAAAAGGTGCATAGCATTTTGAAGGTGGCATGCAGCAGCACGCAGGGATGCCTGGTAACAGCAGTATAGAACTTTCCACTCCAGAGGACTCCTGAAAGGAATTTCAGACTTCTGTTTGCAAAGGCAGCAATAGAAAGGATGAGCGAATGGGCTGGAGCAGGAACAATCCCCTTTGTTGTGTGAGTACATAAAAAGTACTTTTTAAATGAAGATAGTTAATGAATCCATTCTTGTTGATCTATCACATTGAGCTTCTGTTAGGCTCATCTTTTTTTAAAATATCAAGGCAGTTGAACACATGCATCCAATGTGCACTGAATGTTAAAGCAAATTCAAGTAATTGACTGCTCTTCTTAATGAAGAAAGTGGTGGTGGTGGGAACAGACATTGCTTTTAATGAAATTAAGTTTGCAAGAGTCCCAAGCGTGCTACCCATCTCCTTAATTCCAAGATTTCTATTATTTTAAGAGCTATAGGTATCTAAAGAGAAACAGCAAAATTCATTTTGTACACCTTCATTTTAACTGTTTGTTTCCCATCTCTTTCTGTCTTGGATAGAAACTGATTTTTCAGGAACCTCTTACCCTTATAAGTGGATCTTCTACTAAGGTTTTTAAAGCATCCCTGAGATCCTAATAAGTAATGGAAAAAGGAGAAAGCTTCTATTCCTGCAGACTACAGCTGCAGTGTATTTCAGAATATTGTGTAACAAATTACTGCAAGCTATTCTGTACAAATGATGAAACTGGATAAAATACCATATGGTGCTACACAGTACTTCAAAGAATTATTTCAATATTATGAATGGGCTAAAATAATCACATGCAGATTTATTCAGTCTAATTGGGACTTCACAGTTGTACTGTTGTAAAGGAGAATATCTGTGCAAGCTAAGTTGTGGGCAGGGGAGGTGGAATCAGACTATAGTATAATATAAACTAGATGAGAATTAACTTTTCCTAAAATGCATAGCAAACATGATCATCTAGCATGCTGTTAGCAGCAGCACAGTAGGTTTTATGGTGCTTTTGTAATTTGGATACTCTGATTTGGAGTCTAATTGGATTCCTGGGCAACACTGAATGGCAACATTCTTAAGTTGTGTAAAGAGTATTTGAAATAATGGGATTTACATTAACCTTTTAAAGTTTCCTTTTTAAAAATCTGTTTGAAAAGATTAAAAAATAAGCTGCAGAAGAAGCTTAGAGATTTCAGGAAAAACTACTCTTGTGTCATAGGCTATATGCATTCATTCTGATTGACGCTTTAATGGATAAAATAAATTTGTTTGGTTTTTTTTCCTGACCTCCAAGTGTAAACCAAGGGGCTAAAAAACTTCCAATTCAACTTTAAAAAAACCGCTGGCTTAAGATTCAGGCAAAAAATTGTCGTTCAGGTATTCAATAGTCACAGAAAAACTAAAAATGAGGGAGGCACAGTATATTCAATGATTTTGTGTTTCAGGGAGGAGATGCTGATATAGATGCACTGAGTACTTCTACTTTCGAAAAAAAAAAAAAAAAAAGGTGTATTTGGCTTTTTATAGCTATAACTCACATTTGTGAGGTTGGTGTTCTGCTGTTGTTTGAGCAAAAGTAAGGCAGGGGTGCAGTGTTTTCTTGTGTCCTTGCCGGCGCTTATATAAAACAAATCAAGGCTGGTTCAGGATGCTGTGCACAGCAAATAGTAACCTTAGGCTGCTCTTATTTCCTTCAGTATTGTTACTTCTTTCTAAAACTGTGCACCTTGCAATCATTAAAATGCCTGTGCAAAGGTGGAATTCTGTGGACATGGCAAAGGGGATGGACGGAAATAGCAGTGACTTTGATTTAAATGGTTCCAAAATTCATTAACTTCATTTGACTTGTGATACTTGTAATTCTCATCAGTGTGTGGCTGAAAGGATGCTGTGATGTGTCAGGTGATCTCATGTCTTCTGCATATTGATTGTGTTTGCTGCAAGGCTGTGGAAAGCGTACAAATATTGGGCTGAAAACACAACAGGAAATAAAACCCACAAGTGGTGGGGTGCAAAACTTTCACCTGGCAGAGGCATAAAAATGATGTTAATGTTTGCCTTTTTTAAAATTATTATTAAAAGCAGCATCTTTTACAAAGGAGTAGCTACTGGCTAGACTGATTTTCCACATTAGAACTCAGAAGCAGAATCATAGGGTTAGAAGACATTTGTGAGTCTGATCTACAGGTCCTCATACAAAGTGAACTAAGAATTCTAATGGGAGCAGTATTTCCCAAAGCACTGGGAAATACCTGGAGAAAGGAGAAGTATGTTCAACATGGTCGCAAAGGAGCTGAGAAATTCCCTTAGGACAAGGAAAAGCTATGTTAAGAGAAGCTTGGATATGCAAAAGAGCTTTGGCTTGAGCAGTTTGTTATTGCTATTGAGGAAACTGAGGCAGGGAAATGAGTGCACCTTTACAGTTTTGTTTGCATGTGCATATGTTTGCTTTAACATGATCTGAAGTAAAAACCCTAATCTGGAATCACTGTGTTTTGGTGCTATCTTTTTCACTCATTCTCCTCGTGGTATGGCTGATTAATCTAGAATGCCTTCAAGTTTTGGAGCTCTGTGAAGCACTGCACACACAGTGAGCAGGATTTTATGAGGTCAGACTCTTACTAGGAGGCTTAATCATCTCTACTGCGCTGCCTCATTTAAGAGAAGAATAGGGACCTTTGCCAGTGTGGACAAAGAGAGGGACTGTGCCAAAGTCTCCTTAGGGCCTGAAACTCCTGGGACCTGCAGTCCTTTCTTGTAAACACTGTCAAAATAGTGCATCTTTCTATTAGTTCATTGAAAGATATTCCATCTGACTTTTGACCAGTAATCACCTTNGTTTGGGAAACTCATAATTCAGGTCATGAATGTATATTTGTAGTTCTATCAGCTCTTGTTAGTGTCTCATTAAAGGGTTCTCCAGAGTGTGGTATGGTAAATTAGGGAATAATTACAGTTGTAGGGGTATTCTTCAGGTCATCTAGTTCAGCCCCTTGCTCAAAGCAGGGCTTCCTTCAAAGTGGAGTCAGGTGGTTGAGGGTGTTGTTAAGTCAAACTCAGAAAATCCCCAAGGAGGAAGATTTCACAGCCTCTCTTGGCAGACAGTTCCAGCCCTTAACCATTCTCATTACAAAGCTGCAGGGATGCTGGCTTGGTTGTCTCATTTTTTTAATTCTGGGTAGGATGCAGATTAATGGAACATACCAAGCCTGTTTGTTTTTGATCTAGAGCTTTTTACCGATATCCTCTAAGAATACTGAATTGCTTTTAAATCAGTGTTAGGATTTTACTTGTTGGCATTTGTTTTGATATATTGGAGCTGCGAGGGAATGTTTTGTAACTCATGAGATGTTTAGTTCTGTTACCTTATAACACAGTTTACGTACATTTACATTTTGTTTCTCCAGTGTGTAATGGGAGTCTGCATTCTTGGCTAATGCTGAGATGAGGAGCTTGCATCTCTCTGGTTTTTGCACCTATGTCTATAAAGGCCTATTATTTTCAGATGTCTTCAGAAAAAAAAACAAAACCTCAACTGTTGTAATGTGTGCATCAAGCTGCATAACTTGAGAATTGTATTATTCCCAAGAGAATATATACTCTATAGAATACAGGGTCTGAAAGTAGTTGATAATGTAGTTTAAACATGAAATTGCTGTTATGTGTGTTCTTGAAGGGAAAATATAAGTTGGAAGGTGTAGGGTTTTTCTTGTGTAACCCTCTAGCTAATCAGGAGCTTCTAAAATTACATAGGTCACTGAAGATAAAGTTATCCTAAAGGTTTTATGACTTTTCATGTCTCTGAAAATTATTTTTCTTTCTGTATGAACACTACTATCTTTTGAAGAAAGGGACTTGACTGCAGTGCTAATGAAGTGTAAAGAACTAAAGCTGTCACTGCTGCAAATGGTATTTTCAGGAACAAGAAGTTAGTTTACTTCATACCTCATAGCAAATGTCTTCGAAAGTCTAAGGTGCTGTCTGTGTGAATTGTGATGAAAGCGGTGAGAGAGGAGGTGTTTATGTAGTCTGTCTGGTATGTCTTTTCCAAAATATAACTTTGGGTATGTACTTTGGGAGCATATTTTTACAGCAAAACCAGTGTGTTTAGTACACTTCCCTGACTTAGGGGAACTTGCAACTGGTGAATTACACCAGTTATTCCAAACATGTGTCAAGAGAAACCCATCCATGTACATGTTATCTGCAAGTTTGCACCACTTGACTGAGAAACTGTTTTTAAAATATTTTAAGAAATATTCTAACATTACTAATTTTATATCTTCTTAGAGAAAGTTTTGTGGTGTATTTTTTCTAAGACTGCTTTTTTATTTTTAAGATCCCTTGATACCTGTTCATACTAGAAGTAGAAATTAAGTCTTCTCTGTAATATAAACCTAAAAGTTGGAATGGATTGTGATGTAGTGAAGTATTATGGCACTTCTGTTCACCTAAGGTTAACTTGGTCGGTCCCTGGATCACCATTGCAAGGGACAAAGCAAACAACAGCTATACTGCTATACTTACATTTTTTATTGGTCTCTGATCCTGTTAAAAGCCAGTTGAACTCAAAGTGCTTGAACTGAATTGCCAAGCATGGCCCTTGCCTTAGAAAACGGGAGCACAGCCCCTATTCTGAGTTTCAGTAATAATCTCTTGACAAGAGACAAGGGTTAAGACCTTATTTCTAGGAATCAGGCATTTGGAATTTTGAGAATCCCCAGATACACCCTTCTAATACCTGCAGGACCCTGTGTGTTTGTAACAATCATGCTGCTAATCTTCTGTTGATTCTTATTTTTTTGTCAAGTAAGTATCTATCTGTTCATACACAGTGTTAAAGGGAAATCTAGTACACAAAGTCTCCAACTAGCTATGTGAGTCCAGGCTGAGAAGGTGGAGTATAGGTTGTTAACATAACCAGTTGATGATTTTAAGATTTAGCTGTGTGAAAGTTTTCCTTTAGATAGTCATAGTAAGTACACTATTACCTAAGCTTTTACTAAATACTTAATTGAATCTGAAATGCTCAATAGAAATACTTTTTCCTGATAATCTAGTATTATTTGTATCTTACAGGATATGCAAGTAAATCCTCAATTTATTCATAGTTTTGGTTTTATAATGATGTTTCTTGAAAATATGAATAGGTGTGCTGATTTTGCATTCAAGGCTCTTCTATATTCGTCTTCCTTACTTAGTCATCTAAAGCTAGGGAAGATACTTTACTGTTGTGCTCACAGTCATTTGTTATCAGTTGTTAAAATGCTGCATAGTCATTTGTTATAGGGTTAAAATCTTGTTTGGCCATTTGTTATGGAGAGTTAAAATATTGACTGCAATGTAAGGAATTGAACTGTACTTGGATTATTAATACTCCCCCTAACTGATGTCTCAAGTGAGAGCATTGTCACTTAAAAGTAGTGGGATCCTTTAGCAATATCTACTTGCCATGAACTCATATCCACAGTAGAGTTGCATATAATGGATAACATCAGAAATTTGGGTGGGGAATTAATAGCTATAATTTACTTTCTGGTTATGCTGCCTTTTCTTTCTGAGAAAATACATGTGCTTTGGTATTTATTGCAGATACACATTCTCAAGTGGCACTTAAGTTATTGTTTTCTTTTTGTGTGTAGAAAGTAATAAATTTAGTGGAAATCCGCTTGGTGGTGTGGGGGGGAGAAAGCAGCGTTCTAGTTCTACATTTACCTCACCTTCTCCTTATCACCTGCTCTTCAGCCATGGCACTGACAACCTGCCCTCCTGTTTGCTGCTGTGACTTCTCCACAGCTCCAGCCCTGCATGGTGGCTGAGCTCTGCACATCACATCCCACTTTCCATCTCTTCAGTCAAGTACCTTTGTTTCCTTGTCTTCAAAATGTTATGGCTGAGCAGTACAATAAATCAATCACTGGAGTATCCAGTACCCCAGTACAAGATCAGAATACAATTCTGAGCTGATTGCAATTCACTCCTCTAGGTTTGGGGGTTTTTTGACTTCCCAGAAGCAGTTTTATGTTGGCATGAGTGTCTCTTACCCATATCATTCTGACATGGTGCAGGTTTGTCTTGGTTGCACTTGCCTAAGCTCTCTCTGGCTAGTTTGGCAGATGTAGCAGTCGTTTTTGTTGGCGTCAAGTTTGTACCATTAGTAGATACCATTAGATAGAGCAGTGCTCCCCTCTGCTGCCACTGTTCAGAGAATCACTGCTTTGTTAGCCTAGTAAACATTTTTAGTTTGAGTGCTGGCAGCTTATCGTGTCAACCATTGACAGAGGTAAATTTCTCTCTGTATTAATGCAGCAGGAATGGCCAAGCAGGCATTTTTCTGTGTTTTTTAATATTTAGCTTTAAATGGGAAATCTCCCTTGCCATCATACACATTTCATTCCATATTTTTTTAATTATCACCTTGCAGCATAGATAATGTAGTTTTTAAATGTGGGTTGTGGACTCTTTAATTCCTCTCCATTGCAGGAGAGTCTGCCATACAAACTGCAGAAATATTTAACAAACACCTGGAAAAGGACGCCAAGTTTAGATTCAGGAGACGGATGTGTTTGAGAGATCTGGTTTAGTCTGCTCCTTATTTCAGTAGTTGGGATGACCTCTGTTACTTGAAGGGTTCCAAAACCTTGGTCTGGATTGGCAGCACCATATGCCAGAGTGAGTGGCTGTTGCCTCAAAGAAGATCCTGATTGCTGCAGGTGTTAACCCCAAGATGCAAAGAAGCTTGCTCTTTCCCGTAGTGCAGACTTCATAGCTATGTTTTAAAAAGCATAATCTCTCTCCTGTCCCTGTAGCTGTGTTATTACACTGTTAATTGATTTGGCATCCTGGACTGTATCTTTAAGGTGTACTGATAGTGTTTGTGGAACAGAATTTTAGTGAATTTTCTTTTTCATGAAACAAAATCAAGGTTTCTCACAGGTTATATGGAAATTAGCTCTGAAAGAGCTGATCTGAAGAAAGAGAAGATATTTCTGTAGTTTGAGAGACATACCCATTCAGAGTTTCAAAGTCAATCTTAGCCCAGTGGATCTATCTTTAAAAGGTTGCCATTTTAATTTACTGTGACACCTGGTAGGCCACCAACACCCCAGGAATTCCCCTAGTGTGTTGTTCCACTTCGCTCTGTCAGTGCAGGAGCAGCTTCTAGCGCTCAAGCTCGCAGAGGATCACATCAGGAGCAAATGGGAGTTTTGTACAGCTGAAATAATGGCTTCTGTGTCACTTACACTCTTACCTTTGGTTTTGACATTTAGCTGGTGGGAAAAAGAATATGCTTAAGTAGAGTCTTCCCTGCCATAAAATATTTGGTTTTCTGCCATAAATTAGAAGTATTTAATAAGGAATAAATGTCTTAGCTCTGGCCAACTGAAACTCTTGTTGCTGTTGGTCTGATGGTGTAATAACTCTGGCAAGTTCTGTGAGCTAGTAAAAATAGTGAATGTCCCTTTATGTGAAGACTTTTCAGATTATTGAGAAATTTCTAGGAACAAGATGAAGTTCCATTGTTTAAACATATTTTAGTAGTAGATATCACTGAAAAATTTTTCAGTATGATTTTTTAGTCTCGCTGCAGAGTTTCTTACTAATGTGTTTGCTTTCTAATGGATAGTTTTGGTTGGAAATCTATGGGAAAAAAAGCACTATTCCTCTGACTTAAGCATTTTAGAACAGCTATTTCTACTATACCTTTAGAAGAGGTAATTTGAGAAAACTGTAACTTTTCCATGAGAAAGAGCACTAACTGTAACTAGTGCTCTTTCTCATGGAAATATGTTTAAAGATAAGTATCAAGGGTAACTAGAATATGGTGCAGAAAAAAATAATCTGAGAACTGAGAATTCTGTTCTTTCTTCAGCATCTAAGCCAGTCTGACCAAGAGCAAGGCTGCTCCCATAGCCATTGCTGTTAAACTGTTCAGGTCCTTGACAGCTGGATCATTTACTGACCCTTCTCTTCAAGTGATTTCGGCTGGGCTCAAACACAGCACTGCCATGCTGAGCATTTCCCAAATGCAGGAGGACTGAGCAAGAGACAGACTTATCTTAGATTGACTACTAGACTGATGGTAAGCAGTGCAGGAGGTTCGAGCCTCACGCTAGCATAAAATCATTTGACAGATAGAAATATTTGCTTATAAATTGAAAGAGTAGGTAATAATAGTGGTTTTTTATGATTACATTACATGATATTTTGTGATTACACAGACTAATAGCTAGCAGATGGCAGAGTATACATTTTACTTGTTTACCAAGTTGATGGATGGCAGTGATTGAAAAACATTTTTTTCCTTGTTGCATTACTCTAAAAGCTTGTGGTGGACAGGCAATTTACAATATGAGTCAACAGTAATTTGTATCTGCTCTAGATTTTGGGGGGCATCAGTTATTCTCTTTATTTTATTTGACTTCTCTCAATGATATTTTCTTATTAGAGGAACAGGGAAAAAATGAAATCTACTTTGAAAGCCAGGTCTTTAAAAAGGGATGCATGTGTGCTTACAGCCTACATATACGAATACTATCTATTTTTATGAAGAATAAATGGTGAGAGGTTTTCTTCACTGTTCTATTTCAATGTTTATCATATTACTTGGACATTTTGATGTAGAGAAAGTTGCTCTGTCTTTTGTTTAGGCACCTCAGCACAAATCTACATTGCTAGATTGCATGCTACCAAGAGAGTTAAAACTATCCAGTCACAATAATAATTGCAGTGGTTTTCATCTCTTCTTTTTAATTGGTATTGACTTACTCATATTATCTATGTGTATGTTCTAGATTTATCTCCTCTTCAAGTGTTGCTTGTTTGGTTTTCTTTCTTAGGTGCAATGACTTGGGAATACTCCATAACTGTGGAGCTGTTTCATGAGTAGTAGACCTAAAACCTGACTTTCTTTCTAGGTTCATTCCCTATTTATTTTAGTCCCCACTGTCAGGTGCCCTAGCTCCCTGCCATGTTTCTCAAATAGGATTCATTTTAGTCTCTCTCAATGTTTTTTGGGTGTGTTAGGAACATCATGCTTGTGGTTTCAACAAATAGAACATGAATTTTGATTAGTAGTAGATTGCCTTTTCTTCGGGGGAAAAGGGGCAAAGTTGTGGTTGTTCTCTGTTCAAGAGTCACTGTTGGGTCCTATTTCTTCTGTAAGGTTTCTAACTTCTCTGAAATTCATATCTGAGACATCTCGTATCTTGCAAAATTTGACAGGACTTGGACAACATCGTTCAAATTTTATGACTCTGTGTTTAGTCATCTGATAATAACCTTTTTTTTCTGGAAAAATTGAGCTAAAATACTCAGATGGAGCCAGAATGTAATTTCTGCTTAAAGAATCCAATATAACCATGGACTTTTTCCCCTTGGTAAAAGAGGAAAGGAAATCATTGCAAGAATTACTGTGTCTGGACAGAATAAAACATTACTTGAGATACTATTTTCATATAACAAAACTTTTGCCTTTCAGCCAGAGGACACTTCATAATGTATATGCCTATTTGTAACAGAACTGTTGAATCTGTTTAAAGCTGTCCCCTGAATTCCCTTTATGAATTTGCACACATGATAAGACCTAAAAATACATTATTAGTACTATGTTCAGTTTTATATCAATCATGGATAGATCCACTAAGCCTCTGTGATTCTGCCTTACAACTACTGTCTCTCAAAGGGTTTTCATTACTCCAAACTGCTATGGCCTTTCAGCAGGAGGAAGCCTACAATATTGTCTTATCTTGTGTAATGTGGGGGGAAAAATATATTCAGATAGTTGCTGGTTTAGTGAGCTTGTTTGTCATAGGCACTATTCCCAAGGTATACTTTTTTCCTGGGCAGTAATTGATCCATTTTTTATTTCCTTCATCTTCTGCTTTCCACCACTGCATTTAGATTTTTGTGGCAAATATATATGTATATATGTGTCAACAATTACTGTCTTGTTCAGCTTCCCTACCGTTGACTGAATTTTTATTTTGCATTCTCCACAAAATCCAAGTTTCAGACCAGTATGATAATGTGACATTTTCCAGCTTGTATTAGTAAAGATGAAATGCCTTTGGTAGCAATGTCTAACTCTGGTTGCAAAGGGGAGAATGAGAAATAAACAGCAGAAATCTAGCTGCCAAGGCTCCAAATGGATTTTTGTATGGACACCTGACTTACGTACTGAATGTCACTGGTAAATGCTTGAGGTTACCAGTACAGGAGAGGAGCAGGAGTAGACAAGAAAGAGCAGTGCTTGTCTGTCCTCCATAAATTTTTGTGGTGCTCTTGCTGTGAGAAGATGAGTGCTTCAGCAAAAAGTGACTGTTGCATCAGAAACAGTTTCCAGGTCTGGATTCACTGTGTAGTGCTTGCTGGATTCAGATGATGAAGCCCGGCTATGGGGTGAGGATCGTGGTTTCATGAACGCTGTTGGAGTCCCTGCCTGTGCCTACACCTGCCTGCCTGAGTGTTAGAGGGGATGAATGCAGATGCAGGCAGGGGAATGGACCCACCTTAAAATTGACTTTATGAAAGTGAATATTTAACTCAGGTGAGCCTTGGTAATAGGGACACCCCAGATTTGGGATGGGACAAGGGGCTGGGCACAGACTTGGCTAGAAGTAGCACAACATAGGGTTGCTGCCCTTCTGTAAAGTTTCATGAAAACTAAAATTAATCCTATTAGTCCTGTTAATGTGCAAATCCCAGAGTTTTGCTGGGATTATAGGTGATAAAGTGAGGGATAGGTCCTAATTAAAGAATATATAAAATGTACAACTGACTTCAGTTGTCCTTGCTCTGATTTTTGCTTGCAGCATGGATTCTTACTTATGCGTGTAGCCTGCAGACTTTTCTAACAATGCAGTACTTCCATTAACCATCATCAGTATTTGCAAACAGGAGATTCAGTCACATTGGGTAACAAATACTTGATTTCGTCCTCAGAACTGTCTCAAAGAATATGTTGCAGCTCTTTTAACAATTAATCTGATTTGTAAGATGGTGTAAGTATTGATCCAATTTCCAAACTGAACCTCTGTATTTGGGGAATGTAGTGAAAGTTAACTGCAGACTGTCATAACTGATGTGCTACGTATTTAGTTACTGAAGTGTGAAGCCTTCTAAGAAGTCTATCAACTTTTCCCTGTTGATTTTCCAGAACCATCAGGAGATGGATCCAGGTACATCTTTCTTCAAAAAGCCTTAAAAGCCAAGGGAAGTTGTTAGAGAGGATTGAAGTGCTATTGTCTGTCCAAAGCATAAGCTACTGTGTGTGCTTACTTCCAGATTTGCAAGCATTGCTTCAAGTACCTGAATCTGCTGATTTGGGTGCTGCTACCATGTGTGTGTCCAAGGAAGGTGGTTTAAGTGTATCTCAAAATTAGAACAAAAAAATTCAGGTTTTCTGACAAAAACTGTCTACCATTCATGATTTAGGAATAGATTTTTGCCTCCATATGGGAAATAAAATGGGTTTCATAGTAGTGATTTTTGCCTCTTAACTGTTTACTAAGTAATATAAGTAAAATCAGTCACTTTTAAAAATTTTTTTGTTTTACTTTGGTTTTAGAGAAGGCAACCTATTTTATTACTGCCTCTGTGCCAATGAGCATGCTTTAGCTTCTAGCGGAAAACCAAAACTGAATAGATTTAAATGGTACACTGCTCCAGTATTGTTTTCATATGTCACTGTATCAGTCTCTTCTAGTTGATTTAGGATGATTCCTCTTCAGATTTGTAAATCACTGCTTCATAAGGATAGTGACAATTTTTGGGAGGGTGTGGAATTGGTGGGGTTTGTTTCGATTAAAAAAAAGCAAAAACCTGTTGTATCTCCTTAGCAATTAAAAAAAATTACTGCCCGGGATATAACAGTGTTTAAGTGCCTGATTCAATTTAAAAGAAATAATTTACAAATAGCTTAATATTATGAAGTTTGGACTAGAAATTACTCATATTCTGTTTCTTAGTCAAAAAGCCCTAGGTTCAATACCAGTGCTAACACAAGGCTTTGAGATGGCATTTATGAAAGGTTGAGGGAAAATAAAGAACAATATGAGAGGGAAAATAGTTCATATATCCAGGAGACATATTTGTAGTAACAAAAAGACTTTGTTCTTTTGAACATTGTGCTTTTTTAGTCACTTTTCAAAAGTAGGCACTGCTATTTGCGGTAGATTTTAGTGGAATTGGCATATTGCATGCAGAAAATAGGGTATATATGAAGCAGGATAGGTATATTAATTTATTAAAGCAAATCTCTTTAAAGTATGAAAATTGTACAAATAACAGTCAGATGTGTACTTAGGAAAAAAAGTGATTAGAAGATGCTATTGCTGTAGATCCCTAAGAGTGACTAGAAAGAATGGAGGAAGAAAGTATTTTTGTTTCCCCTCTGTTTGTGTCATCTGTGGTGTCCAGTCCCCTCTCCCCTTGCCAAATGACACTGATTTGTTTATATGTTCTGATTAGGAACCCAGGTCTGATGTGGTTCATGTTCTTGATGCTATCACTTGTGAGACAGGAGCAGACATCTTCCTCAAGGTCACAAGAAACAAATTCTGTTTCATGATGCTGAATATAAAATTTTTTCTATCCACTTAATTCCCTCTTTACTCTGTAAAAAGCTTGTTTGGAAAATTGAGTAGTATCCATTTGTACTATCAGTTTTCTGTGAGAAAAAATTCTTTTAGTGAAAAGTAGGATATTGATCTGGATAACATCCCTATACATAAAACATTCAGTGACATATCTTCTGTATTTCCAGTCTATCCCTTACAGGCAAGATCACACTTCTTCTCTTTATTTAAGAATAAATAATAATTTTAAAAAGAACTCTTTCCCCACATACACGCACTCACAAATGATTGACTGTATTTGTTTAGATCAGTTGCAGTCTTGGGGAAGCTAGAGGGAAAATTGAAAATGCATCTACTGTATCTCTTGTGTAAATTAGTTTTTTGATCGTTTTGATAGAAGATAATTGCTTAAACATGACAGTTAATTTGTGTTGTGTTCCACTGTAAAAGCTTCAGATAAAGTGTGTTACAGTATGCACAGCTGACTTTACTTTAAATTTTCTTGACTTTATACCAGAGGCATTTTTATCTCTGCTAGAAGTACAGTACATATTTTTTGCAGTATGCTAATACAGCAATCTGTGCTAGGAAATGAATCTTGGTTTTAATCTTACTTTAGAAGTTATTGGCGATGACCATGTCTTTGCTATAAAATATTACAAAATTGGGAAAATTTAATATTTAATGCCTGACCCTCAGTATATAGGGTCTTGAAATCTAGCTGAAATCAGTTTTTCCAAGCAATGAAAAATACATTTAAATCTATTTTTTATCAATAATTTATAGGAAGGTTAGGTTAAAAGACTTATTTTTAACACCTCTTTATTGAATATATTTATTTGTTAAAGTACATGGATAATTAAAAAAAAAATTTTTTTTGCTTCATAATAAAGCCCATAGTAGTCTAATGTGGGATAATAAACAGGCATTGGCTTTTGATGAAATAGTAAGTGAGTGAATAATCATATTGACAGTTCTGGCTATAAAGGAAGAAATCCAGGTGTTCACTATTAGTCTATCCAAATCAGTTCTCAAATTCTGGTGTCTGACGTAAATTGAAGTGAAGCAATTGAATTGTAACATAATGCTGTGTCATTACACCTCAGTCTTAAATTGTGCTTGTACTCAAAATCATTTGAATAGACTTGGAAATCTGCATGGAATCAATGCTGTTATTAATGAGAAAGTAACGAATCACTGTATGTCTGATCACACTACGGCGAAATGGAACAGAAAAGAAAGTGTCTGAAGGAAACAAAACAAGCAAGGAGCTTGTGTGGTATTGGTTTGTTGTAGAGGTCCCTGCTTTGATATATCTTGCTAGACAAGGAATGCTGGTGGTGTTTCATAACAGCAAAAATCTGAGAGGATGATAATGTGCTGATGACCAGACACTGACTCACAAGGAACACTTTCACTGCTGCTTTGTTACGGGAAACATAGCCAACCTTAATTGTTCTTAAGGCCTGAAGCAATTGCACGAAGAGCAAGTGTAAAGAGAAGTGTTAGGATTGAGAAAGCACTGATAACTTATGCCCCTTGTTTAATGTTCATCAGTTTGGATTTCTGATTTATACCATTGTCCGTCACGCAGCCAGTGACTGTGCTGGGCCAGGCTGTGCTGCTTAACCTGGCTTGGGTTCCTGGCAGTTCAGGGCTCCTGGTACCTCCTCATCCTGGGGTAAGCCTGGTGGCTCTTCCTTCTCTCCCCTGCCCACAGTGAGCATGCAGTCAGCAGGACACACTGAGAAAGATCAGAGCACTCCAGAATTTGGAGAATAAGAATTCCTTATCCTTATTGTGCATACCTTCAAATTGCTGCACTTGTGAACAAAAGCCTCGGTAGTGAATATAATAGTATTTTATAATATCATAAAAAGTGAGTTTAATCTTGATTTGTTCGCTGCTGTGGCAGAGTTAGTGAAGCACCACCTCTGCTTCTTTTCCTGAAGAAATTTATTCTCAGGTAGGTTTTGGTTCCTGGCCTGAATACGCCATGCAAATATCAGAGTGGTGCTGTATATTAAAATACATCATTATTCCTCTTGGTACCATAGCATGATAAATATGAACTAAAAGATTTTTAAAGGTACACATACATCTTCCCAAGAGACAGATTTTTGCAAATCTGTCTCGATTTACTCTCATTAGTATTAAATCAGTACAATTGATAGCAAATGTCAGACTGTAACATTTCTGGTGAAGCAGACCATCTGCCTGTTTCGTAATACGAACATTTATGCTTACAATCAGTATTCTTCAACAATTGGGCTGGAAATGCCAGGTAGTAATGTCTGTTACTTGAGGTCTCTGAATTTATTGTGTATATTGGAACCATAATTAGTTCCATGCTTTCTGGCAAATGTAGTTATTAAAGCAGATTTCTTTCTGTGGATTGCTTGCCTCCCTTGAAACTACCATCCTCCTCTTAGCCTCTGTTTTATTTCTCTGTGATTGATTGTTTCTTAATAATGTATTTATTTTGCAAGCTAGTTTTCTCTCTTTGAATAATTGGAATTCTTGAAGGCCAACTACCAACTAAAGTAATGTTGTGATATTCAAACAGAATTATCTTGGCATCAACTTACTACTTTGTTTTGATGGGAAGTTTTTGATTAAAAACAAACAGTAACAAATGAAAAATACAAATATCTGTGAAATTCCTCAATTAAAACTTTCAGGACTGAAGAATAACTTGCTTTTCTTCTGCAGGGAGCAATGGAAAGTGAAAGATGACTTATATTTCAGATGACTGTTCAGCTGTCCTTCCCATGTGGATGGAGGTGCTTTTAAAGGGATGGGTGGCTGATAATGGGCTTCAGTCTCTTTGATTTTCTATAAATCTGATTTCTTTATGTCAGCAGTTGAAATCCATGTTTGTAGTCAGATGTTCCCAGTTCTTGGTTCACAGTGCCACTCTGTGTGCCGTGTGTTGTGAGAGCGGAGTGAAGCCACCATGGTAAAGAGAGCTGGGATGAGAATGTTCCTGTGCACTTCGGGTCCTGCAACATGGATGGCACAGGGCAACCACAGAAGCTGCTGTGGAGGAAGCAGGAAGGGCTTCAGCACCAGGCAATTATGGTGCTAAGCTGCCCAGAAAACAGGGAATGCCCATCTGGACAGTCCATTTAATTAGCAGCACGGCTTCATGAAAATCACTAGCAGAGATGAAGAGAAGATGGGTAAGGGATATCTCTGCTATTCCAATTTTTTTCTCCAGCCTTTTTCATGGAAGAAGAGAGTCTTTGATGTCTTTGGCTGTGGAACCTATTGAGATTCTGGTACAAAATAGGGATATTGGGTTTTTTTTTGAGATAAGCATTACTTTTTCTGAAAGGAAACTGGAGAATTGTGGTATATTAATAGCAAAGCTCTATATTTTATGCAGACATTTTTTCAGCAAGAAACACTGTAAATAAAATCAGTGAAAAGATGTTAGATGCATTCTTTATTCTGTTTTACAGAAACCTTTTCCATTTGAATATGAAACAGTTGTTAATGTTATGCACTTGTAAGAGATAGAGAAGATTTGCTGAGTTATTGCTAATGATTCATAAACTGATCCCTGTACTTACTAAATTTCTTTCTCCTTTGTGATTTGAGAATGCAAGGTAATTGAGTTAGTCTTTTCTTGTTCAATATTGGCTGACTTGAAATAATATTTGACAAAAAGAAATTTGGTTTTTATTTGTCGTTGTGCTGCTGATTTTCAAACACTGGCAAAGCTACTTTCCTACTTGTGGCATATGATGCAATCTGTGTTTTTAACAAACTTGCCCTGTTTTGCTGGTTTATTCAGTGTTTTCAGGGCAATATGTTACGTTCCCAGCTTTCATGTTTGGCTTGGAAACCTGCACTGTTTAAAACTTGAAAATAAGCAATATTCATTCATTCATCTTGTTTTTTTAATCTAGTACTGCAAGATTATTCTTAGAGTTTTATGTCTGAGCAGCTACATACATAACTTGTAGGTACATATATAGTGTATATTCTTGAACTTTTATGTATATGTTAGGTTTTTGCATAAGTACTTAGCACATGTTTGTGTTTACCAGTTGAGGCAGGGTTAAAAATCTGTCCTGTAAAATACAAATATCTGTATTCTGTTACATATTTGTATTTCTGATTTATCCACTGGGTCTTGGTCTGACAAAACAGCAGAGATGTCTTGTGTACTGAACATTAATAATTTTTAGATGCTTCAAAGCATCAAGATTTTTAAGCAGAGGAGTTCAGACAGTGAGAAAAATCAATTGAACAAAAACTTTCCTTGAGATTATTGTAGTATTTGATGCCAGGATTCTAAACAGAAGGTCTGGTAATGTGTATATAGAGTTGCAATCCTACAATAAAATCGGAGCCTGCATGTTCTGGGAAGGCTCGTGGTAAGTAAATATTCTGCAGAATCTGTCACTTCATGTTGAGGAATGGAAGAGGCAGTAGCCATGCAAAATTGCAGCAGGTTTTAAAGCTATAGAACTTATTCAATGGAATTAAAATGTTTCAAGTCACAATGTATCCTTACAGGACACTTAAATATAGTAATATTAGGATGTTGTGTATTTATGTGCTCTGTAACGATTTGCATATGACGCATCATTGTGATTTAAAACATTTAAATCTTCATTTATTTTTTTATCTTCTTAGGGTTTTTTAAAATTATTATTATTTCAATTTTCCTGATGTCAGTAATAAAAGGCAGCTTCTAGTATTCTGTTTTGATGGGGGTTTTTTGGAAGGCAAAGTTTTGGCAAAAGGATGCAGGAGTTTTCAGGTTTACAGCCATGCTTGTTAAGGTGGCCTCTGCCTAACTGATGGAAGAGCTGCAAGACTGGAGAGACCTCTCCCATTTTTCACCTCTAACCTGTGTGTAGGACATACCAAACAAACATAGCCATAAATGGATGTGTCTGTTTTCCAGGCAGTAAAGAATCCCCTAATATTCAACAAGTATCTGCATAGTAAACAAAAAAACTAAAACAAAACCCCCAAAATTGTTTTTACCAAAATTTGCTGTTAATTAAGGCTTCTTTCTTAACAAAACAGGTACTATTTTCTTACTGTTTTAATTAGGTTTGAGCAAGTTGGTAGTGATTCCATTTTCTCATAAACCCTTTTTTACTATTATGTGATTATATTGTATATAATAATTAACTGGCCCAATATAAATTCCTCCAGCTAAGGAACATTTTGTTTCATAGTGAAAAGAGAAGATAGTCAGTGTTAGACTTTACTCGTAGTCTTTTCCATAATAGTTGTTCAGAAATTACATTTGAGATTGACCTAACTCAGGATAATGATGACTGCTCTGAGAAACTGTGTGCAGTCTCTGTGCAGGTATTATTTCTTTCATTTTCTCCTCCTTATATAACCGCTATATTTCTACAAATCTCTCATCCAACTGCCTGCCCTGTATTCTTATTGTTGACATTTTTCTACACATCTCTTGAAAAATAAAAGGTGTGTATTTGTTCATTTCTTACGTGACAAGACCCTTGCTCTCTTGAGTCCTTCTCACAAGGGTCACTTCTTGGCCATTTGCTCTTATATACAGGATCTAAATGATGCTGCTGACTGACAATTCTGTGCTTGCGGTTTTCAGCTGTACATATTCCTTGACACCTTTAATGATTCTTCTCTGTTCTCTTTGCCTGCTGGTTCTGACTTTCCTTCTAAATGCTTGGCATCAATGTGTTTCTCCTGGGGACAAATCAACTGTTCTTCCTGTATAGTTGCTATTTAGACTTTCCATGAATAACCTTGCTAGTGTGTTTGATCCTGAACTTCTCAACTGATACTTTTCCTCTACCTGGAAATGTCATTTACTATATATAATGTTGGCATTTTTTTAGTACCCTGTGGTCTGAACTTCCTGTCTTGACAGTTTCATTTCTCTCCATCCCTTCTTTGTCTCTGTATTTGCAGTGTATGAAAGAAGCATTCATTCTCTTCCTGACTATTCTATAAGTTGGCTGGCTTCCAATTAATTTTAGGGATCAGTATGAAACCATTCTCTCTTACTCATAATCTGAATATGCTGTCTCGTATATTTTACTTTCAATGTTTTCATTTTAACACATCATGAGTCAGTGAATGAGTTACATGAGTCAAGTGAATTTTAATAGGAGCTCCTGTGTCATACATACTGCTTAAAAATATTTTTAGGCTGCTTTCTTGCAGCTACTCTGCCATCTTATTTGGGTGAATAATTGTCATAAAATTTAATTTTGAAGTTGTTTGTGGTTGTTCTCATTTGTTAGATTTTAAAGTGTAAGTACATTTACTGTGATTCATACATGACATTTCCTACAGTCCTTCAGCGTTTGGATCTTGCAGTAGGGTGGGAGCTGCCAGTTTGCACCACAAGCAAGGTGCAGGAGACAGGGGAGCAACTCCTGAGCTGTGGTGCTGTGGTACCCACAGAGCTGAGCAGCAACAACAGCTCTAGCTCTGAACTGGAGTCTTACCTAGATTGGCACTGTATCAGCTGTGACATCTGTAGAGCTGATATAATGTTCCTACCATCAAATTCCAGCCAAAGAAAATGTGGGGCTTTTTTTTAAGTGTCAGGGGTTGAGGCATTTCGGAGATGGTTGAATACAGGCAAATGGTTCATTAGTGTGTTGTTGCCAGCTACAGCTGCAGAACTTGAGAAGAGGTGATCAGTTATGCAAAGGTCAGAGCCTATTCGGAGGCTTGTGTTTGTTTCAGTCAAAACGTTTTAGCTTCAAATGTGAACTAAGGAAAACCAGTTCCTTCCAAAATGGTGTTTACGTGTCATGACAAATTCACTTAGACGTCACTGACTGACCAGAGAGTAGCTCTGAAAGCTATTACGTTTTGAAGTTAATTCTGTCTAAACCTTTACAAAGTGCTAGCAAATTTTCAAGTACAAGTGACAAATTTTATCCAGAAGCCTTTGAGAGACATTAAAGTCTCTTACTTTGTTTGAAAGTTTAAAATTTTGTTCTTTGTTGGAACATTTTTCCGCTTTAATGTTTTGTCTACCATATACAGTATTTCAATATTTTATGAATATGCAGAGATCTGGATGAGTTTTTCCAGATGTAATTTAGTATCTCCTTAGTAGCCACAGTGCAGGCAGGTAATTATTAGGAGAAGTTATTGTTGGGATTAGTCTTCTAATTTGCAGAATGAATGTTCTCCTTTTAAACAGAGAAGTAGTTTAAGCATCCTTAACAGAGACCCTGCAAGGCTCTGACAGTAATTTCTTTATTATTTATATATAAAGGCAAGAGTGATAAATTATCCTTAAGAGCTGTCTTGGAATAGAAGTTGGAGGTCAAAAATTACTGTCATAATAAGAGCATGAAATTGTGATATCTCTGTCAGCGTAGGCATACAGTTATTATTTTCATTAAGCTTACCTGAATAGTGACTTACTTTGAAATAAAATTTTAGGTTTAATATATGGCTACAATTAAGTTAGTTTGTATTGTAATCTGGAACATTGATTTATGTTGACTTTACATATTGGGGTAAAGGGGGAAAAGTGATTAATTTTATTCTGGTGTTACTATTGGTCTAGAATGGGATATTCTACATGTGAATACTGGGCTAGGGGAAGCACATAGTGGTTATCTGAACCTCCCTTATTATGGAAATTGATTTCTCTTGCTCAGTGACAAGCTGTTTTTTGTTTCTGAATTAGGGTTTTTTCCTCCCCTTTGCTGAATTTTGGGCTTGTTCTTGTTCTTTTCTCACCTTATTCTTCCTTCTTGCTGTTTCCCTAAGACAGTTGTTCTGACAGTCAAGGTAGCCCATCGCACACATCAAGGTAGCCCCCTCTCACTGTGGGGCTTTGATACAGTGGCGGATGCTCAGCTTCCCTGGCTGCTTGCATTGCTCCCACCCAGTGTCTGCTCTGTCCTTGGGAACACATTCTCCCTCCTCCTGGTTTGTAAGTGGCATATTGCAGGTGGCAGGGTTGCAGATACCAAGCTTTGCTCCCTGCCATCACTTTGTCATCAATAGTGTGAGCACCTTCTCAGCTCTAGAGAAGCGCCGTGGTCCTTCCCTTGCTGCTCCACGCGCGAGAGCGTTTCCTGCAGCCGCAGCCGTCGTGGGTGTTCCCGTCTACTGGGAGATGCTGTCACAGGCAGGATCACTGGAGAATCCCCAGCAGCTGCCCTCGGAGCAGTGCTCTGGCTTGGCACGGGATACTTGGAGTGCTCCTGGCTAAAGACACCTCAGGATTTTTCACATCCACAAAGCTGAAGGTGCTAAATGACCATGACATACTGGTGGTGGCTGGCATCCACACCTGGGCATCTGGGATCTGCAAGTAAGCCAGAGGAAAAAACTCTCTCCAGTCTGGACAAAAGGATGTTGGTAATCTTAAGTGTTCTTGCTGCCTTCTTGTGACTAGGATCAATGACTACCAAACACTCTGTGTTGGTATTAATTACTAGATTTACCAAAAAAAAAAAAAATATTCCTAGAAGGTGTAAAACTTTTATTAGAGGGAAAGGATCTTGGATAATATTTGTATTTCATAGTTATGCTATTGGACATCCATAAGCAGTTTTTGCTTTTCTTTAAAAAAGTTTTTTAAAGTCTTTATGCCAGAGACTCACACAGACTCCACAGCAAGTGCCATACAGATTATAAATATAGAAGTATTTCTAGTATGTAATATTTCTGGTGTATTTATTAACAAAGAACAGCAAAATACTTTTATTAGCGCAATCATTAAGCCTGGGGAAATTAAAAAAATAAATATGCAGTGTTTCTCACCTAGTCTGTCTAGGCATCCTTTGCCTAAAGACTGTGGTAATGCAAGTATTTTGCTAGATTGTTCATACAAAATTGACACCTCTGAGTAAGTTTTCCTTCAGATGTGTGTTCTTCTGAATATTCATGAAATGAAGAAACTAGAACTGACACTTTTTATGCTGGTAAAATTCTATTTGGCCCCCCAAATCTAAGAATTAGTAATTTCAAAGGGACAGAACAGGTGTATTTCTCTTAAACCACAGTCTTTTGTTTGTCCATTTCAGTGGCATTTCTCCTGGAAACAGATTTAGGCAGCTCAAATGAGCAGTCCTCTGCCCTTTGTTTCTCTTGTACTGAATTTTTCTTTAAAGCCTAAAGATTTGGTTTTTAAACTCTCTCTGAGTTCAAGATGCACTTTACAGAATATTGTTAAATAGATTAAATCCAAAGGCAAACAGATTTTTGCAATTGATTAATTTTTAATTTAATTTTCTTTT
Source organism: Dicaeum eximium (assembly GCA_013396995.1). Classification (NCBI taxonomy): domain Eukaryota; kingdom Metazoa; phylum Chordata; class Aves; order Passeriformes; family Dicaeidae; genus Dicaeum; species Dicaeum eximium. Next base: position 3,055,700 of record VWZP01008835.1, on the reverse strand, counting down.
ATTGTGTGCAGTTTTTCTATTAGTAGTAAAAATAGTACAACACTGGACAAAAATATTGGAGCTAGGGTAGATGTGGAGACAGAATATCTGAGTACAAAGATAACCTTGCTGCAAACAGACTGCTCACAACACACTTCTCTGTTTTAGGAGTAGGAGTTATTATAGTGAATTAATCAAAATATCTTAATTAGAGCTACAGATGGGATTGCCTCTTTCAAGCTAGGTATTGATAAGAATCCAGCACTTAGAAATTGAATTTGTTTTTTAAATTTTGCACCATTCTCAAAATTAAGATTGATTTGATCTGCCAGCATGTGACCTTTACAAATCACAACACTACTTTATCATTTGATCCTATTTCTGAGGAAAATCTACTTAGATAACACAGCTTCCATTTATTACTATCTCAGAATCAATACATTCCTTGTAAAATTCTCTGCTGCACAGAAGTTTCAGTAAATAAAAATGTTTAATATGAAAGTGATTTTTTTAGAACAATATTTGTGAACATAAGATTTGATAAATTTACAATATTTGAAGCAAAAATTAGATTTGAAGAGTCAGCTATTATGAAGAAGTTACAAGCAGTAGATTTTACTTTGGAAGTGTGGAGATGGAAATATTTTTTCAGTGGATACCTATTTTTATTCTGTATGTCTCAAATAATGAGCAGTATACAACTGTAAACCAGCAACAGTTTGTGTTAGATAAATATGCTTTTCAAGCTAAACAAAATACTTTCTGCTGGTGAATTATCTTCATTTACCTATAGGTTTTTAAATTTTGTTCAGTTATATTCTAGTCTTCATTAATTTTCCTGACTTTGGACAGAAAAGTTAGTGGTTTTTCACTATTATAAACAATTTTAATAGAATATTTAACCATGTTTGTTCTTTTATATATGCTGCTGTGTAAGGAGCCAAACTTGTCCACCACCAAAAGAGACCTTTCCCTGAGTTATGCCATTTCCCTCACTCCTCACACCAGCTCTGGTATACACCATGGAGAAATTCTTCAGCTCAGTGACCCACTGTGAACCTGTGTGAGTTGAGGAGCTTGCAAAAAATATATTTATAATCTCCTTACAATAAGGTCAAAGTTATGAAATTTTTAAACTGTTTTTTCCCAACCACCTGCTTGCTACTTGCATATCTTGGAATTTTTCACAGGACAGACACTTACTCTAGGTGAAGGTGTGAAACCAGGGGTTTTTCCCCCCCTCATATCCTTCTGTATCCTTCTTCTATCCAGTCCTTCTGTGGACTCATGCAAGACAAACCCAGCAAACCAGTTGGCTGATTTTCTCTCTCATCCTGATGTACAGCTGCTACAGAAAGCACTGCAATGTGTGGCTTGGGTAGAAGGGATAAAGGGTACCACATTTGGCAGTGGCCTCTTTGCAGCTGGAATGAAGAAAGGCTGTAGCTTGTGCTGCTCTAAAAGCATAAGAATAAAGGTGCTGGTTAGGCCAAGCATTCAGCTGGTTTACTGTTCTGCTTCCTTCTGTGCTCAAATGTGAAGAGGTATGAAGAAATTGCTATTTCTTCAGTTGTAAGAGACAGTGAATAGTTACATCTTCAGTCTCATGTTGATGCTTTTCAGCACAACTCTGTGGGACCTTTCTCCATAGAGAGAACATTTATTTGTACCCCATTTGGCTATCTGTTGCTTTATCTCGGAGAATGCTTCTCCCATTACACCACAGCAACTTTGATTTTTGGAGCCTATCTTTGAAGAAACTTTATCAAATGTCTCTTTTGTCATGTTCATTTTACTTCTGTAAAAAAAATTTCTAAAAATTTGAAAGATTCAGAAGAGAGAGAACTGTAAAAATGTGTAAAAACAGAAGTTTGAGTATTCTCCACTGCATCAACAGAGTATTATAAATATTTCTTGTGTGTGTGTATGGATAAACAAACGGTACTTTTACCATTTCTTGGCAACTAGCACTACTTTTTAAAAATCTGAATTTGATCATTGTAATTCAAGGAGCTACAGAGCTACTTTGGGGTCTATAGACCTGAACATCTTGTCTCTAAGGCAGCTGTCTGACAGAAGTCTCCAGAACAATATTCTCAAATGTTATCAAATTTTTGGGTCAATGAAAAAAAAATCCTTCCATGGGATGAATTCTGGTTTTCCCATTAGATGGTCTCTGTGCTTGTGCTTTATTGTATTTACATTGTTGTGACTTCCTAATATTCTCAAATAGTTTTCAGTTTGGAAGGGTTAGAAGATAATTAGGCATAAAAAAAAATCCTGTGCCTCCTTTCAATTATGTTATTGCTTCTGTTTTTTGATTTTTTTAAGGAATCTTGCTGTGTGTAAGGAGGAGGTAGATTTTCCTAATGTAATATTATTTATTATCTTAGAAGATCTTCTAAGATAAACCTTGTGAAATATTTGTTGTTTTGCTGGCCAAAACATTCTGAATGAAGGAATAAAGTTTTTCAGTTACCCAGAATATTCAGGGCCAGGTGATTGGTCTGGTCTTCAACTTTATTTTCAAGAAGTGATGAAAAACCTTAAAAGTCACCTTTTCTCCCCCCAAGATGAGACATGGTAGCCATACCCATGGTGTTAATCATCTCAGAACATGATCAAAATGGGATTATTCTGATCATTTGCCTTGAAGGGCAAGGGAAAGTTTGGAGATCACTAATGACAAGGCATACATTTTTGTGAACTGGGCAAGCTTTAGATAGCAAGTAGGGAGGGATATTGAACCTTAACAAAAGGCACCTTCTTAACAAATCCCTTGGTTTCTGTGTCTGTAATGTATGCCTGAAATCTCTGTGCTCTTTCCCTGAGTTAAATTCAGTAGTTAGTAGTGAAACCTGGAGAGTACATGGTGGGGGAAGAGCTGCAGGAAGAGAGAGAGCTGGCAGCCCCTTTTCTGTGAGCTTGGCTTTGGAGCTTCTGGCTTGTAGCAAACCTTGACCTGTTCTTTCCTTGACTTTGCCATGGAGGAAGGGAGGGAAACTCTGCTTCCTCAGCTGCTGCTGCTGGGAGAAAAATCAGTGAAGATGGTATATAAATTGGTAAAGATTCCAAGACTAGAAGAGAAAGGCTTCTTTTGGCATATAAAGGTAAATTTTTATATATTTAAATAGTTTACATTTCCTAAGAGAGTGCTTCAAGTCATACTTTACACGTTGCATCTTTTAGTGAAGGGTGTGATTTTTAATTGTTCTCTGTTTGAAACATGGGTTTCAAAGCATCACGCACCAGTGGAGCTTCACTGACAAGTATTTTTTACACTAAATAAGCTAGCTATTATGTGTTCTTTATGCAGTTTGTAACAGAACTTTTAAAAATAAAAAATTTGCCTTAAATCCTAATCAGCGTTGCCTACTAGGTTTGCTTTGTTGTAGTGAAGAAGTGTGTTTGGAAAACTCTTGAGAAGCACCTTATGAACCTGAGCAGCTAGATGTAAAAATATTAGGGGGCTTGAACATTTTCCTACAATCCTGTTCAAGACTTCTTTTGTAAAGAATGCATAGTTGCATGTGGATTGTAAATTACTATGGGAGACAATTATGAAAGAAACAGCTTTGGTAATTATAAATAATTTCCATACTGTATGTTACAAACAGTGGGCTTTTTAAATACTCATCAAAAATTCTGAGATTCTGACTAATCACTCTAAGGTAAGTTGTCAAAGCTTACTTAAAATTGGAATATTGGAATGTAAATCATTCAACAAGAAAAACAAATTTTTCATAGTGATAGGCTGACTTGCACATGTGTCTGACCTTGAAAAATGTATGTGTAATTTTGTTCCAGACATTAGACCCTTCAAAGTAGTAAGATTAAGTATATATGTAAGAGTTAGCTGGTTTAGTGGTACATGGCTGTGTACACACTCCCAAAAAATGCATTTGTTATCTTTTTTTATTTAATGCTTGTTTTCCTCTGAGTCTGGACCCTAGTGCCCTCCCTCCTCCACCCTCCAATAAAAATTAATGAACAGTGTTTTTTACTGCTACCAGTAATGTTTAATGATCTTAGTAGAAAGAAGCAAGCAATTAATTTGTTGAAATTTTTCTGGTTTTTAACACACAATTCACAGTATGAACATATTAAGAGGTGACAATGAGGATCTCATAAATAAAAAATACAAATATATTTTTAGGACTTTATGTTGATAATGCATTCACAAAACTTACAAACTTTAGAGCGAGTAACAATGCAATTCTTTCATGTAGGTATTTTCCATCATTCATCAGTGTTTTCATGTTACTTCCATACTTAGGAATGAACCTTACTGAGATGCTTTAATTGGTTTGATTTGTTACAGACAGTTGTGTATATATTTACTAGATGTTTCTCACAATCAGGCAATAATTTAAATACAAAAAACTAAAAAAGTATCAAAATTGATAGTGTCTTACATGAATATTTGTTGTATGCTCTGGCTGTGTTTTAACAACAATTTAGAAATATATAATTGATTTTTTTTTCTTACTAGAATTTGCACTGGTACTTGTGTGGCATATAACACAATAGATGTATTGTACATGGCAGTCATTATACCAGTTGGTATTTCTTGTTTACATCTGAAGATAAATTCTTAGCTCTCCATTTTTGGAAAATCACCAGCAATTTTACAGAGCACAATGTTATTGGTTGTTATTGCCTTGAGGCAAAACACTGGAATAAGAGAGTTATTAAAATTTCTTAGTTAAAACTTTTGGTGTAAATAGGAGTTGCTGTGCCTAATGATGAGTTGAATATAGTCTATACTGAGCTCTATATCATGCTTTTTTTGTCTCATGTTTATAAAAGCTAAATAGCTGCAGTAATTTGCTGAACTTGTGGTATGAATTTCTAGATATTTCTTCTGTATGCTGGTCATCTTAGTCTGTCATGGCCTTTGGGGGGAACTATGTTGTCCTGAAGAATAAGGCTGGCTTCTAAGTCTGAAGTATTTGTTGAAGATGAGAAGCAACAGCCTCAAGTTTTAAGCTGTGCTGGGGGGAGGCAGTGCTTAGATTGGTTATTTAGGACAAATTTTTTCACCAAAAGGGTTGTCAAGAACTGGAAGAAGCTGCTCAGGGAAGTTGTTGAGTCACCATCCCTGGAGGTATTTAAAAGAATGCAGATGTGGCACTTGGGGACACATTTTTATTGTGGACTTTACAGTAGCTTAACTGTTGGACTCAATGATCTTAGAGGTTTTCTCCAACCTGAATGATTGCATGATTCTGTAGATTGTGTGGCTAAGGAGAGCCTGCAGCTGCCTTTTGTGATCAGCAGCTCATCTGATTCCCATTTGCAAGTGCAGTAGCTGCTCTGTTAATTGGTAGGAGAGCAGCCTAACAGCCCCCAGTATTCTCTCTCTAAGTGGGATGTTCAGGCAGGATGCCTGTCTGAAGGGGAAAAAAAATCCTTTTCTTAAAATTGCTATATCATTTAGAATAAATTGATACATAAATTCTACCAAAAGAAGAGAACAGGTATTAGGATTGCTCTCTTTAGCAGACAAAAAAGAATATCTTTATTTCCTAGAGCTGTGCAAAGGAGCTTGCGTGTTCATTAGAATCTTTTAGTACCTGACATAATCCAAAACTTCATGTGGTTGTAATGTAATTTTTTTGAGAGATGCTGAGATGATCATATAAAATGATGAAGAACTGCTTTATGACTGTTTGGATTACTGAGTTTTGCACAGGATGTTTGCAATGGGAGATAGCAGACATGCAGCATTTGAAAGGTGGGAAGTTTATAACCGCTTTTGACTCTTTGGCATGCTTGTGAGTCTGTATAGACTCAAGATATATAGGGAGATTTTAAATTAGAAACAGAGGCTTTGTCCTGCTGTCAGAATGACAAATATTTATGGTCTTTTCTCTCAAGAAAGTATTAAAACAAAATTTATAAGTGTAAACACAGGGATGTTTGTTTGTTAGTTGGGTTTTGCGGTTTTTTTTAATTTTTGTGAAATTGATAATTTTTAGCCATGCTTAAGGAGGTGGTTCTGAGAGAATGACACCTGGGACAAAGATTGCTGTCCTCAAGATAGAGTGCTGCTCTTCTTTCTGCTGAAGCCTGAGAGAGGAGTTCATTGATCTCAATAATGAAGACATTGAAAAGTCCTTCAGCAAAACCGGGAGACCAAATTTGACATTGTGATGTATCTAAAGTTATTTGGTGAGGAAAAAAGAAATGGGGGAAGGATGTCAGGTAAAAAACCATGACCTGCTAGACCTTATTTGAGCACTAAGGATTTGGGGAGTGAGTTAGTTTGTTCCCTGCAGAGAGCATTTGGGTTTTTATAGGTTTCACTTTTTATTTAAGAAGGAGAGTGTCGTAATCTTTTGTTTGCCTTAAGGTGGTCATCTTCCTCGACAATTGAGTTGATTTCAGCCAGAGGAAGAAAAGAATGAAAGAGTTCAGTAAAAATGCTTAGGGTCAAAGGATACTCTAGCTTTTCTCATGGTTAAACATGAACTTGTGGGTTAGTGCATGTAGATGCATTCAATACAATGCCAGATTTTTAACTCATCTTTTTTTGAAGGATGAAATACTCACTATAATATCCTTTGTGTATGTATTTAAAATAAACTTGCTTGGCAAAATAAAAAAGTTATTTAAGTGAAGGGAGGAGAAGTTTCAGGTAAACAGAAATTAATCCCTAAATACTATGTCGCATGAGTCTGTCTTGCCCTGACAGATATAATTTTCAAATAAAACTGCATATTGTATGTGTATAAATTGACAGCCTTCCATGTCCTTCTTAATCACAAGATTAAAGAGGAAGTAGAACTGAATTTAAAGCCTTTTCAAAAAAGGCTTGGAGCAGTGTGTTTTCAAGTGTTAAGTCTTTGGGAAACAGGTGATTATACTGCTCATACTTTTGTTTAAGAAATGTTTATCAAGTACCACTGCTTCTGCACCAGATTGCCTGGTTACAATACTTATGCTGGCATCTGTCTACTTTGTAATTAAGCATTAGGCCCACTGTACATCAAATATATGAAATAGCTGCTGCAAATATGAGCGCTGGTACTCTGTGTATAACTGCTGAAACTTGTCAGTCCTTTGTGCTCCTATTATTTCTGGAGTCTAAGCTAAACAGACTAACTGCTGCTAAGAAGCTGTCAGGGGATGCATGTCAAACACTAGGTGTATCATGCGATCAGACCAGTGCTGGGATACATAAGTCAGTGGTTGGAAGAGGAAAAAAAGTGACCTTTTTCTCTCAACATTGTCTTTACACTGAATGGAACAGATGAGTTTCTGAATTATTCACAGTACTGGACGCTTATAATCGTTAGCAGTGGTGGCAGCAGCAAACTATCGAGATAAGGGTTGAGTATTTTGTTAAAATGCCTTATTCTGAAGCCCATCAAAGGATTCATTTCACAAAATAGTCTCTGGGAATTTGGGTATTTAAGATCTATGGGAGAAACAGCATTTTTTTCCAAAGAATTGAGAAAGAGAATATTTTCTTCTGAATTTTGTAAGGATCAGTGTTGAGATAAAGGTTAATATTAATCACAGGTCTTACGCAGTAATGGAACAAAAAGCGTCCGTGAAAAGGCTTTGCTGTTTCTGTGAGTAATCCCAATGAGATGATTAGTATTAATAATAAAGCAGACCTTTTAACCCATAGTGTAATTACTAGCTATATAAATTACCTATTTATCTAAACAAATAATTTAATATCCATAGTAGCAAAATGAACTTGAAACAAAGATGGTAAGATTGTCTTGGTTATAACTGATACACAGTAGAAGGTAGGGCTTTTCTTGATGTCATGAATAGTTTTGCCTACCCAAAATGCAGACTGTTTATAGTTTCCTCAAAATTGTCAGCTTCTAATGATAGAGTCTTTAAAATTCTTTTGTTTCAGCAGGTGAAATTTAGTACCATATTCTCTAAAGTTTCTTTTCCTTTTTAAATTCTGTAATCTTTTGATGCTTATTATTATAAAACTGGAAAGTAGGAAGTTGGATGCAGTGTGTAATAATTATGGCATGGTTTAGCTTGTCGTTAGTGTCCTGTAACACATCACTCATCAGTCAGATGATATTGCTGTTGCCCAAATGAGAGCTGGTGTGGCTGCATCCGTTATCACTGTTACTCTCTACTGAGAGCTACTAAAGACAAAGGCTTTGTATATGGAAAAAGTAGGGGAAAAGCAGTGCAAAGGGACTGGGAAAGTTAATGTCTACACCTTTCAGGAAACCAAGTTTTTAAAAATCTTCCAAAGCTTTTAAAGTTCTCTCTTTGTTTGTACAAACTGTTCCTCCTGGATGGGAAAGTGTGCTTTGTAGATACATTCTGAATCTTCTTAACTTAAAAGGCACAAGCAATAGATAATGAGCTGAGACTTTTCTAGTGGTCCAGTTCATATTTTAACATTGTTACACTCCAGAGAATGTATAAAAACATATAAGTATGTGAAATAATACGCTTTAGAGTGTTAAACAGAACTTCCGAGTGCCTGCCATTTTTGGTGTTAATTGTTCCTCTGGGTTGTGAGGGTGGAAATAAAATGGCAGGTGGGGAGGTGTTTCCATGAAGTCACCAGCATTCTGTGCCTTCCACTGCAGAGAGCACGGTGTTCACAGTGGGTCTGGCATCTTACTTGAAGTTGGTCCACTCTGGGCTGTTTCCATAGGCTTTATTTGCATCAGGCCCCAGCCTGGGTTTCAAGGTTTGCTTCAAAGCCTTCCCCAGCCTCAGGTGACACAAAGGGTTCTCCCTGTTACCCAGTGCCTACTGCAGGGTGTCAGACATTCCCTCTGTGTTTTGGGGGTCAGGCCAGGCAATAATTGCTCAACCACCTGGCAACTGTTAAAACCAGACAGGTGAAGACAAGCCCAGACAGCTCTTGAGACCCCGTGCTGTCCAGTCAGTACAAAGCCTCTGGCCTTTCACCGGCATTGACAAGAATTCTATTTATTATGCTTCTTCATATATAGAAATAAAATTAGATTAAAGCTTTCTGAAATCATGAGCATCTCTCTTGTATTTTCTGTCTGAGAGAACTGTGTCGGTCAGGACTACCAAATGCACTCAAAACAGACTGACTGAAGTCATAGCTGCAGGTCAGAAACTTAATAAAATCTGGCTAAAAAAGTATTTTTTAAATGCAAAAGCAAAGAAGATACAAGCAAGAAGCTAATGCTGCACTGCCTGTTTTCTCCAAACCCTATCAGACTGTTTCTTGTTGCTCCCCCAGCCTCAGAATAATCCAGTGTGCTGCACCAAGGCCCAGCTTCAGCAGGAGAGGGGTGGGATTATCCCAGGGGTGCTCAGGCCCATTAGGCTGCAGAGCACCAGGATCCAGGGTTGGTCATCTTGGATGAGTGTTTGAATGAGAACTTCTGCAAGGGGGAGAGAAAGGAAGGGATGGCTATTATAGTTGCTATTGTTCCTCATTTTGCTTAAAAAGAACAGCTTTTCTTGTTTATTTTATTTCTTTTATTTTAAATAAATTTTAAACTGAATCTCTTGTAAGCATCTGCCAAATCCAATTTGTCTCGTCTTCAGTCCATAGGGAGAATATGGACTCCCTCAAAAGACTCCCAAGCCTTTTATTTTTTCTCTGGATGCATGAAGACCCAGATTCTAGAATTTTATCTCCAGGATTCTGGCAAATGGTACTTTGTGACTCTGAGCTATGTCTCATTTGACGAAGCCAAACTGCTTCATGACTTATGGATAAGGCATTCAGAAATTCAATTGAATTCAGAAATTGAGACTGACAGACTGCTTTCTAAGGAAACTGTGTTGTGTCCTGTCTCAAGCATGGCTCAGACTGAGCTCATGTGTGCAAGTGTTCAGGACTGACACCCTGGTGAGGTAAGGTACTACCTCATTAGTTTCTTATATTGTAGCTGTTACTGAATCACTGCGGCACGATCTCAAATTTAACAATTCTGCAGGACAGTGAGTGCTCTTAAATCAGAGTCGTATACCAACCCATAGTGGTTTTGCTGATCATGCCATGTTTTTGTGAAAAGTAAATAAATGCTTTAAATAGGACATGGAAGATGCAGAGTCACAGCAATGTTTTTGACTTGCTGGTAGACAGTATTTCTCAGGCAGCAGCCCCTGATAAATCTGGCACCTTTGCCAAAAGCTGCTAATTTCTCCCTTAGGTACAGAGGAACATAGCCCTGAGGAAATAACAGGTAAGGAAATACAGAGCAACACGTAATTATCAACATTTCACTATTTTTAGTGATGCTGGTTTTGTTCCCATAATAAATTTTATTTTAGTTGACTAAATAGATAAAAGGAATTTGGAGGCAATTAATTTTATGTTCTTCTAGCTTCAAAGTCCTAAACCAGCATAGAATTTTTCTCCTTAATGGTATTTTGCACATTTTCCTAATGGCTTTGTAACCTAAATTTAAAACTTCTACGCAGTAATTTTTTTGATGGGGAGGATCTCCTGTTATTCTTCAGGGGAAACAGAAGAGTAACTACTGAAAAACTTAACTTACTTAGGTGTAAGAACATTCCTGCCTTGTCCCTCCAACGCTCCTTGGGGGTATTGATTTGGTCACTTCTACCATAAGTTCGCGAAGAGACAATTTATCAGCATCTTGGTGTTTTGGAATGTACAGTTGCTGAAAGCAAATGGGAGTTAGATTAGGTACACACATTTCCCAAGCTGTCTTGACTTAGGTTAGCTACATAGTGGGTTTTGTTACTTTAGATTTAGGAGAAGAGTACTACTAATACTACTTTCCCCATGTTTTTCATTGGTGGTTTTTATTCATATATATAAAACATATATGTTTATATCTGCATATATGTGCACATAGACATTTCACGAGCTTTGTAATGCTCAATTAAGCTTTTTAAGCATTAAGTAAGAGCTGCAAATGGGATAAGAGCTGATGGGTATCTGTCTAATCATTCCACAGGGCTATAAAATGTCTCTTAACTTTCCAATCTCTCTTTTACCTTCTTTGCTCTAGTCTCCATCGGTATATTTCAAACTCTCTGTCCACGTCTTTCTTTCTCAGTTACAGCTGTGGTCTTTTTTCTGGGTTTTGTTTGCACTGCTTGCTGAGTGTATGTAGGAATTCTTTGATTACATATACTTCTATTCAGTTATTTGGAGACCCCCACTGACAAAAAGGAATATTAAGATTTCCTTTATCTCTCCTGTTCCCCCATATGAAAGATATACTCTCCCGCTACTGGCAAAGAACCTCTGTTAAATCTTTTTCTTTCTGAAGCCTGCTTCTTGGAAGGCTCAATTAACTTCAACACCAAAATTATATTACTAATCCTACCCGGCAGCTCCGTGCAGCACTACCAGGCAGTCTGGGTATGAATCGAAGGTGTGGAGTAGCACATTCATTGTTCCCAGCTGAATGAACCCTCCCTAGAAGATGAGTATGTCCAGAAATGATAGCTGAGCAGTCTGAACCCCTTCATTCACTCTGGGTGTGCTCATCCTTTCACCTGGGTGCGTTAAGAGCCTATGATATTAATCAGAACGGCTCCAGTCTCAGAGCTTATCTACATCAGTGGTTTTAAAAGTGCACTCTTCTGGCAGCAGCGCTGCATCTGCACAATAGATTTTGCTAGCTTAAGCTATGACTTCTAGTAAATTCAACAGTGCTGCCAGAATTTTTCAGTACAGACCAGATCTTCCAGTACTGCCTTTTTAAACATGTTCTTGAGCTGTGCAAATGCAGAGACAAGATTTTGATGCCACCAAGTTCAGGTGCAGGTGTAAGGGGTTTCCTTCTTTTTCTAATCCCTCCATTTCTTCAGTCTTGGACCACCCCTCAGGATGAATTTGTTTCTAAGAGTTTTCTAAATTCTTCTGAACATAGCTAGTGTAGTTAAAGAACTTTGCCTTGGATTTTCTACTATTCTAGAATTCTTCACTTTAGGAGGGATATGAGCCCCTCTGCTACCTTGTGTAGATCAAGAAAGTTTCTAGACCCTATATTCTAATGCATCTCATGCCCTCTTTCTGTTTCCACAAAACTATCTCAAGTATCTAGACAATTCAGCAAAAAGTTAATGTTGGGAAGTGCCTATATTGGAACTGATGATTTTGCCCTAAATATAGAGTAAGAAAATCACAAGTGGTTTCATATTAAGTATAAGGCCATGCAAAAGATGGATGTTCCACTTTGTGTTTCATATTAAAAAGGAATTAGAAATATTTGAAACAGGATAGAAATTAAACTACCTGCTCATCCGCCCATGTAGTCCATATGGACTTGTCTGAGGCATCTTGACTGTCACCGTAGGAAACTTCACCATCTTCCTTTTTCTGCTTGTGCCTTCTGTGTCCTGGAAATGAGTGGAACCTCCAGTATTCCTGGCTTTGCACCTCTGCTTGCTAAACTTACTTGATAAGAAATACAATTACATGTTGTTTAGTTCTGGTGTGACTGAGCTGTGGAACTGCTCTACAGACTCCTATTGGATCTAAAAGGATTTAATTGATAATTGGGAAAATTTTTCATTATTCAGTTACAGTTAATTGTGCATGTGTTTGGAGACCAAATTTTCATTTATGTTGTTAATGATAGAAATAGCCCATTCTTTAAAGGTCACCTTTAGATCTCTTGCTGAAGTAAATTGTTACTTTAATTAGAAGGATTTTTAATCAGTGCACGTACTGAGATATTCTGAGTGTTATATGAAGCGGTAATTTAAAGAATTTAAAGAAGCAACTTCCTCCAAAGTGTAATGTGAAGGTGCTCAATACTCTCTGTAGAACCTTGTGCTTTTTTTTAAAAACTGGAATCATTTGGCAGTGAAGCATATTTTAAAGTTGAGACTTAGTTCTCTGACATGTGAGTGCAGGTGCTGTCACTGGGCCCTCCAGCAGCAGGTCAGCTTCATCTCCATGGCTGAAATTTGGCAGCATGTGGAAGCACAGCCAGGTGCCTTACCTATAGGTAACACACTCCAGGGAAGGAGGAGGGCAGCAGGAGGTAGTTCTTTGTCCTCCTTCCCCAGCTTCCTGAAGGAGGCTTTGAATTATTAGGGGTTAATTGTTCTTTAAGTAGCTACGAGAGAGGATCTTGGTTGGTAGTCAGGTAGGGTCATGCCAGATGTGGACACTCCCAGGGATCAATGTGGTACTTTAAACACAATTGCTAATTACTGTGGGAAATTTTGTGTCTCACATAATTAGCCAAAGAACTTATTTTAAAACTGCATTATTCTTTTATTTGCCCTAATCAAAGTCTTAATTCTGTTGAAACTGGAGACAAAACCTGGGAGGTAAGAGTGGAATGGGGTGATTACAAGACAAAAAGTTTTTGTATGACCTTTAAGGTAAGGCTAAAAATCTGATGCAATGAAAGGGATGCTTTGAAACAGGGATTACAGAAAGGAAGTGATCCAGCAGGGCAAACAACCTCCAGCCTTTACTGTCTGATGATGTTGGAGTGTGCTAAAGAAGAGACAATTAGAGGTTGTGACAAGAGGACACAGCTTGTGCAGAGAGGGAAGCAGGAACCTGGGGAGTATAGAGGAACACATGACAGCTGATACCATCTGAATAGATAGATAGTTAAATACAGTAGTAGGGATTGCTAATGTGAACATAATCAAGTTAAACAGTACTTCACTACATCTTATGGTGGCATTTGTGAATAATATTTTACACTACTTTATTAGGAGTAGTAAGTGAATGTTGTGACAGTATGAATATAGGGTACTTGTTTCTGTGGGGATTTTTCATTATGTTTGAGAATTATCTTGTTTGTATCTGTGTGGTTTTGATTTGTTGCTGTTTGAGAAAGTCAGTCAAGGGGGCAAGGGGATAACTGAACAAAACTGAGTTCTTGAGCACTAAAACAATTGTCGGTATGCCTTAAAAATCTTACTAATCATTCTTTATAGAGATGAGTCACTAAATAATTCTCCAGGTTACCAGGCTGCAACAGTATCCTCATTATAATGAGACTGGGACTGAAAAATCTGGTTACCTGTCAGATCATAAGGGAAAGGAAAATCTCGTGAATGACTCCTGTTTATGTGGAATTTCAGTTTTCACTATGAGAAGCTGTACTTGGAAACCAAGGCTGATGCTGCCTGTGTATCCTATGTCCTGCAACCAGAGCAATAGCTTCAGCACCTACACTTAGCTATTTTTTTCTTCCCTCTCCCATGTGTCCTCAATGACATCCTTGTTAGTTTCCTCAGGTCCTCCTTTCATTTCCAGACACCTTCACAGTGATATTTTCAGCTCAGCCTTGTGACTGTATGCCAAGCTCTTGCATGTCACATGTAATATACTTTATTTCCCTTAAAGTGACTTGAGAGATGTATTGTTTTTGAAACCTCACCACTGTCAAATTGTTTGAAATTAGCTCTGAGTTGTTGAAGGGGGACTTGAATGATTGACAGCCTATTCAGATGGTGAAGCTGACATACTGATAGCTTTGTTCTCCAAACAGAAATACAGAAATGACTGTGCTGTGCTCCCTGCTTGGGGACTCAGGGACTGTAGCACCTTTGCTGATGTTCATGGTTTGTTATATGTTGTTCTTGTGTCAGATTCTCCATCCCACTTGCTTTAGTTTTCAAAAATCTCTAGATTTCTGTATATTTGTTCCACAACAAAAGAAGACTGTGTGGAAGAGCTCTGAGCAGGTGCAAAAGTAGATTTGGGAGACATGATTCAAGAAAGAATTACACTTGCATATATTAGCATACCATTAAGATAGGTGGAGTAAGAACACAGTGACGGAAAAAGAGTGTGTAAAAGATGAGAAGGGAAGGAGATGATGGCATAAAGGATGAATTTCAAGTTTAAAGGAGTAGAGGGAAGTACTTGGGCTTTTTTAGTTGCTGCTGAGTAATGAATTGCTCAGTGCTGACTCTACGAGTTTAATACTCTGTGCTGAAGTAAATGAGTCACAAAGTTCTTCCCTTTTGAAGTTTTCTTTGTTCTCTTCCTCCACTTGTTTTTTCTCTTAAACTCTTTTCTCTTGCTAGGTTTGCTGTGTCGCTTGTCTTCCCCAGCAGTGCCATAATGGGTGCTTCTGAGTGCTTCTCTCTCCTCTTTGTGTCTTGAGCTTGTTTTGTTATTAATTTTTTCTTTATACTGCAGCATTTCTGCTCTCTTAACTTCCTTTCCCTCTGTCTCTTCATCACATATTCACACCCTCCTTTTTACTAAAGGAGCACACTGTATTATTACACTCTTTTGGTCTTCATGTTCCCTTTCTCGCACAGCTCTTTCAACCCTTGAGATAAAACCCTTTTTATACAAATTCCCCAAGTTAGATGTAGATGCTTCTCCTCCAGGTCAGGGTTCAGGACAGTTCCTGCAAACCATTCCTGCAAAGGAGGAGCAGAAGCTGGCAGTGTGACCCTGTATTGAGTTCCTCTGAAGGGTCTGTTCCAGTTGGTTCAGTGTCCCAGCCCTCCCTCCCTGCGAGCTGTGGGTTTTCTGCAGGGCCTGCTGGGTGACTCAATGCCCAGCACAGCCCCAGGCTGCAGCTGGGTGCCCCTGGGGTTCTTTTCAGTTTTGTCTTAAGGTTTGTAGCCTCACTGTGGAAAGGCTTCTGGCAGTCAGAGCTAGCTGTAGCTCCATCTCAAATGCTGTTAGATGGTCCTCATACCCTCTCAGGAAAATGCAGTACTGAGAAATGCTCCCTTGACTCCCATCATTACATTATGTCTTTCTGCCCATATGAGGGAAAGTATGAGATGTTCTTTCCCTCTTTCCATCAACTCCCAAGGATTTAAATTTTATGTAATGGCACCAATATTGTTTTACAAACATCAATGCCTTGAGTAACCAGGATGCTGCAGAACTCTTTATCTTGCTGATTTTCCTGACTCTTACTGCAAGAAACTTCTGTAATGAACATAGAGTACATTTACTTGTTGTTTATTCTGTCTCTAATGTAGTTAAGCTTTTTAGATAGACTACATAAAGTAACTTTTATATTAACATTACATCCTGTTGTGATGGTAGATATGAGTGTTCTGTTCCCCCCACTGATACAGAAAAATACAAAATAATCTTTACTTGTCTTACTTATTGCTCTTTTTTTGCATGTGGGTTTTTTTGCTGGGATTTTTTGTTTGTTTTTAATTTGATTCTAAAATGTAGGGTTAGTTAATGACTTCAGGAGGCTTCTTTTAAATTTTAGTTTGTGAACTGTCTGACAGGCCATCTGTTTCTCACTCTCCCTTAAAAAGGCTGGCTTGGGATACATTCTTTCTAGTTTCTATGCTGGAAGACAGACTTTTTATATTAAGAAGTGAGTTTCTAGATATGATGACCTGAAATGTCCATGTATTAAGAGTCATCAGTTTGACTAATGACACACCATGGCTACAGATCATCCTAAGCACCTCTTCAAAGTGTCATTTTTCCAGCTCAGTTGATTTCTGACATATCTCACTTTATCAGCCATTGAAGTGGAAATTTCATCGCTCTTTTATGCTTTTTGAGTTTTCTTTAGTATTTGTTTGTAATAGGTTTTATGGGTGATTAGTTGTGCGAATTGTGAAGTTTTTTTTGTGGACAGATGATTTTCTTAATTTTTGCATATTGTACCTAAGCTTTTTAATCTACTTGTTAACATGTATCAGTTAAATTTTGCTTTGTTCTTCTGCTATTAAGAGGCTGTGAAATACTATACCTAGTGCCATTTGTAACTAATGCAATATTTACATTCGTTTAACCTGGTAAACAATTACAAGTACAAAGGAAATTATTATTAAATGAAAATAATGGTACTTGCAGACATATCTATTGAACAGCACTACTTAGATGCTATTTTCAGCAACTGTTGTCAATGCTGAGAATAGGCACTGTCTTAGCTTGCAGCCTGTAAAATCCTCTGCTCTTATTCCAGACAGAAGTTCAAGCCTGCTTCTCCTCCCAGAAATCTTAGGATTCTTGTACTGCTTGTGTTTTTGTAGAATCATGAAAGCAGATTTGGTCCCCATCTAAGCAAGTGGTCAGACTGTGCTTTCACCTAGAAACCCATGTGGAAGGATAATGACTCTTCATTTGTAATAATGGTAATTAATAACAAAAATAACAATAATTCAATAACAATGCAGGTGTCTGCAGCTGGGAATACCTTGATTCTTTGGAATGCCTAAGTTTTGATTGAGATATTGGGAGGGATGTTTGTGATATGTAATATGTAAGTTCCTTCCCTGTCTCAGTTTTGCTGGCCTCGGGGAGGGAAGAAGGGCTCTGCTCCAACAGCATGCTACTTGCCTTGCTGCTGCTTTCCTTGAGACTGAGGAGGAGAGTTTGTGCTTCCTTGTATTTCAAACTCTCTTACTGTTCTCCTGTAACAGAGAAATGTACCAATTCTGTCTTTCCATTTTTGAATATTTTCTGTTATAGCTCTGTATATATTAATGACCCTCATTGTTCTTAGAACTAATTCCACTTTTGCTTTATATGTTTAGAGATATCTAAAATGGATATAGATGTTGAAAGGGACTATAGTAGATCCATAAATCAACCCAAGCAGTGACATTATCTTTTCTATACAATTATCTTGTCATTTTGGCAACAAACATATTTTATTTCTTACCTGTTTACTTCTTCATGCTTCTGTGGATTTTTAGATATCAGTATTTAGGCATAAAATACTGAGGTGTATTTAGACTTTTTTGTCAGGTACATTGATGTTCATTGAATCATGTTTAATGCTGGGAGAAGTTTCCCCAAGTGAGAGAAGGGGAGGGAGCACTGTGTACCTTAGGCACGATTGCCATCCTGCTGCCAAACTGCAAAAGCCCTTTGAGGAGCTCAGAGTTCAAGGTGTTGAATGAAATGCAGTAATTGTCCTTAACATTTTAAATGCCTGCAGACATGCTGAAGTTGTACCCGTGTGTTTTGGATAACTCTGTAATGTGACTTTAATGCCTTTTTTACACCTTACCAATTTAAATATGTCTGTAGTACTTTTCTGTGTTGCAGGGTAGAACTTAAATATCAAGGGCTTTTTACTGAAAAAAGTTAAATAACTGTGATTTGGTTTTTTGGAGTTTTTTGTTTGGTTTTGTTTGTTGGGTTTTTTTTTCACTACTTTGACTTCATTTCATGTTGCAATAGATGACTAAGAGAAACTGATGAAAGGCTGTGCTGGTAAATTTTAAATGCAGTGTAAAACTTCTAACAGACATCAGTCAGCTTTGTCTATGTCTGAGACATCAGCCATTGAAGCTCCTGTGGTAGCTTTGACACTGGTGTGTGAACATGCCTTGTGCTCAGTTTTAGTGTTTACCCTTGGTGTCTCTACAACGTTTAAAGTAAAAGAAGGAATTTTGATTGTTTTTTTGTTTTAATTTATTATTGCACATAACTTATCAGACTTGGTAATTAGATACTGTGCTAAAGGTGTTAATGATGGTAGAGGTCTACAATGTAGCCTGACATAAAAGGGATTGAGCTCTTCGATCCCAGCGACCTGATCACAAGAAGAAATGCTTCTCTGCTGCTCCTTCTTTCCTTCTAAATTAAGTGGAAAGAAAAATATAAGTATTGTTTTTAAAACGGGCATCTCCTCTTTGTGGTTTCAAGCTGTTTTTAAAGTTTGGAGTGAGACTGGGGCAGGAGATTGTGAGTCTGCAATCAGCTAAGCCATGGAGAGGAGTGGGCTGAGCATGCCTGCATGAGAGCTGACATGTCAGCCCGTGATCAATGAACGCCCTCCTGCGCAGCTCAGCCAGGAGCCCCTAACACAGGGACATCACTGAAGGGGTCATGGGAGATCCCAGTGCTCAGTGACACACATTAACATCCTCAGGTTTTATACTTTCACAAGTATCACACAGAAACTTGAAGTAGTGGCATGCACCAGTGAAATATTTATTTTATTTTCTGCAGTCCATGCAGGCTGTTTTACATTAGAATTGCAATATAACACATGCAGCAGTGTATAGCACTGCTGAACTGAAATCCTTTTGTGTGTGTTAGTAGTTCAATAGCTTTGTAAATATTGCTCTATGTAAATTACTTCATTTAGTTGGGGTGAAGCAACCTGATAGACCATAAATATTGACATATGGGCAAAAATTCCTCGCAGATGAAGGCAAATGTTTTATAATCCATCTCCAAATAAATTTAATTCTCTTTGGTTTAAGATTTTAATCTGCTTTTGTAAATTAGTTGCTGTGCATTTGGCTGTCCCTGCCAAGACCCTGAGATGCAGCTTTCATGTTATAGGAAACAGAAGAGAAGAAAAAAAAAGAAATATGATCAAATTTGTGCAGCAGTGGCTCATTTAAATCTGTGAAGATTTGAATGGGAAATCGTGTTAGTATTTTAGTAGTGATCTTTCAAAGAAAGGGGCTGAGTAGATGCAGGAAATGAGAGTTTGGTTTTTTATTAAAATAATTTTCTTAATAATTGAAAATACTCTCATTTGGGTGTGAGAAGTACTTTCTAGGGAGAAAAAAGGGGTGATTCATAATGTATCATTGATTCAAGTAAAGATCTAGTAAAGCCATCTGCAAGTCTCCTTTTGTTTGACTTGTCACTGCTGACTTAGCCTACTTAAACATTAATTCTGATATTTGTTTCTGCAAATATGTTTGTGTTCTCCCTTTCTGCTTGTTGTCTGATCACAGTAAAGAACATTTATTTGTAGACAGTTCTTTAAGATAGCTTTATTCTGTCTTCTATTAGATATGTGTATTAATTCACTGATGAAATAAATTCAAAGAGACAAGCCTGAGGATGTTGTTTCCTAAGACTTGCTGAGAGATACTATTAATTTTTAAACTTAAAGGCTACTGAAAGTATACAGGTGTTTTGTATAATGCCAGATTCAAAAAGATCATGTTCTTAAAACCTAAAAGGTTTGTTGTGTTATTTGTTTTGGGGTTTTTGTTTGTTTGTTTGGTTGGTTGTTTGTTTTTGTTTTTTTTTTCCCCAAAAATACCTGCAAATAATCCAGTAGTCCTCATTATTCTGGCAGGATAATCACTGCTGAAATGTCTCCATAAAGCAGTGCTGTTAATCAGTTTTTATTTTCTTAACTTTTTCATTCTTTGCCTGGAGAGGCAATAGATAACCCAGAGAACTGCTTTTTGAAATTTTATTAAATTCATTGACTTCCGTGGGAAGCAGATCAGTACTTCTTCATGCTGCAGCATAGATGAAATCTGTGAGGATTTTAGCTTGGTATAGTAACAATGTGTTGTGCAAATAAGAGTTTGGGTTGTTGGTTTCGCTTTTCTTGTACTTTTGTTTGTTTGGTTTTTTTTGGTTTTTTTTTCTTTTAACATTATAAAAGATTTTGGAAACTTGGAAATAAAAATTATTTCTTCTTTGATGATGAATAGTCATGAAGATGAATAGTGTGCATCAGTTTTCCCAGGGTACAGTTTAGAGACTCTAGGAGTTAGTGGCCCTTTAAAGTCTTGACGTGCTTAGATGAAAGGGGAGATAGGCTTTACACTGCAAAGGAATTCCCCTGTGGATTTGTTAATAATTATTTTTAAACATCGTCATTCAGTTTAGTATTAATAAAACACAGAGTTTATAATATGTCTAGTAAACTGATTTTTACTGGAAAGTACTTGAATTTATTAGTAAATCAAATGTTTTAAAATCTGAATGTTTCATATAAGCTCAAAAGATGTGCTACCTGGGCATGCAAATATCTCAACAGTCATCAATTTAATAAACTGTTGTGTTATAAAACTTTTTTTTTGATCATGTCAAAATTTCAGTTAACCACTTAAAATTTGAAAATATAAAAGTAGAAGATTGTTTCCTTAAATGGAAGTCTTTGGAGCATTATTCTCAAGTCTAAACTGAGCTTCAAATAGGCCAAGAAATGCAAAAACCTTCTTGGAACATTGCAAAACAAAATGATAAAGGACTGGCTTTTGTTCACAAACTTGAATTATGGCTCTGTAGTAAATTAAATACTCTCTAAAAATATTTTAAGGAGTGACAACTAATTAGTTTGATATTAAGTGTTTAAATAAGTGAAGAGTTGTAAAGCAACCTTATTTTTGCTGAAAAGAGTGCAAATGGAGTTTGCTGTTGCTTTGTGATATGTGTTGCTGTGTGATATGCGTATCCTTTCTCAGCTCTTTTAAGATAAAAATTATATTCTTAACTTAATTTCAGCACTTCTCTTTAAACAAACAAAAGCAAAATTTCCACGCTTTCTTTCTGTCAGAAATGTAGATATTTTGGTTGAGGGTATGGGAACCAAGAAATTAAACTGAGATGTCTTGTTTTGAAAACTTAGAAGTCTTGTTTTGAAAATATGTGAATGAAATATTAAAGCTAAATAAATAATAATAGATATATGATTATTTCTGTAATATTCCTTAAAAACTTGAGGGTAAAAAAAAGCTATTTCTGACTGTCATTTACAAATCAAATATTTTCTTGCCTTCTAGCACAGCTTACATAGAATTTACTGGCTTGAATAAACCTTCCTGTACATCACCTGTGTTATTTTTGTAGCTTGCTGTGAAATTATGTGTACATGTTCTCTGATGAGAATAATTTTCATAGAATATAAATTACAATAAAAATTATAGAAGTCTAAAAGTACACAAAAAAGTGTAAAACCTCAAACATTAAAACCACAAGTTTCCAACAAGCAGAAGAAAGCCAGATTTCCCATTTAACCATGCAGGCTTCTCAGAAAAAGAAAAAAGTAGCTTACCTACAGATAGACCTTAGGCAAGTAACACACTCATAAAGCTGAAAAACTACTGTTTTTCTGATCTGTTCACTTCTCCAGTCACTGTCTGCTTTTGATCTTTTAATCTTTTAATCAGAAATGAGTAGTATTGTGTTGATGTTCTTCACAAGAATTTTTTTGCTAATGTTTTAGATCAGGGTAGCTCGTGCATGGAACTCTGGCAAGTCTTACGGAAGTGCTGAACCCATTGCTGAGCAGATCTTTCTTTCTGTTCCAGACAGTTGGGGATCAATTACAGCAATTAGAGATCATTGTAACACATCAGTCGTTGTCTTTCTAATTTTATTATAGGTGAATGTAAGCTGAATGTAGAGAAGACTTCCAAATAAGCTGGACTGATGTGCACAGAGAAGGAATGAAGTATGGATGTGAAGGAACGTAGGCCTTATTGCTCCCTGACAAAGAGCAGACGGGACAAGGAACGTCGCTATACAAATTCTTCTGCAGAAAATGAGGAGTGCAGAGTGCCTACTCAGAAGTCTTACAGCTCCAGTGAAACCTTGAAAGCTTTTGATCATGATTCCTCTAGGTTGCTGTATGGAAACCGGGTAAAAGATTTGGTCCACAGAGAAGCAGATGAGTATACCAGACAAGGTAGGCAAGATGTTTGAATTCAGAGTCTATAACTCATTAGTTCCAAGGCATTCTTGGTGCAGGAAGAGTATGTTGTTTTACCAGTTTCATCAGTTTTGGTAATACTCTGCACACATAGTATCCTTTCCCTTGTATCTCCATAAATGTGTTACAAAGATGGGGAAGCATTGTGTACCATCTTTAGAATAAATAATATATGATGCACAGGCAATAAATGGCCTGTGTTGGGCAGTGGGTCAGTGACAATATTGCAGAGTCAAGTGTGAAGCATTCAGGCCTTACAATTTAAAAAGAGACCCCCAGTTATTTGGCTCATTAATAGGTTGCCCAAAAGTTTGCCATTCCAGTATATCTTAAAATGTAAATAGTTTAAAAATTAATTTTAAAAAATAGATAAATCCAAGAAGGCCAAGCCCTACGAATAGATTTGTGGAAACATAGTATGTCTGGATGAGCATAAAAATAATTCATTAGCTCAGTGCTTTTTTATTTTAGCATACAAGGGCAGTAAAAGAGCACTGTTCAGTGAGTAAGGTAAATTAGTTCACAATTTGTGCGTTTGGGTGTGTTGGATGATTTTTTTAGTGGTTATCTCTGATATATAACCAGGTGGTGAGAGATTGCTAAAGCTCACTGTTGAGTTTTTGAGTTCAGGACTGGAGTGACATGAGAAGTCTAAATATCCATCAAGTTGCTCAAAACTTGACTGCATATGGTTCTCTTGCACCTTACTGTAGCTGACTGTGCTTGAGCATAGGATTTGGACTAGATGATCTCAAGAGGTCCCTTCAGATCTCAGGGATGCTGAGTGATTGAACTCAGCTCCAGTTAGGGTTCAGCACTTATGCATCACTTTTGGATTCAAAACTGTAGTGTCTGAAATTTATACTTCTACATTTCCCCAGCTAAGCTACTTAATGTAAAGAGAAAAAAAATGTTATGAAATGCATAGGGTCCTGCAGCTCAGCTATCTCAAAGGATAAAGCTCTAGGCCAAGAGCTGTATGAACCCATGACTCAGTTATGTTTATGCAGAAACAAAAGTAGATTTAGAAATCTTACTCCTGGTGAGACAGTCTTTAGTTTTAATTTTAGAATACCTAAATAATTTTCTCCATTGATGTTTTTTCTCTGTTCCGTTTAGAATAACTTTACATTAAAATTAGAGCTGGGCAGATGGTGTTGACTTCTTTGCCTACTAATGTTTTCAAGGGAAATAAAAATATTTCTCTTATGCACATATAACTGAGGCTTGCTGCTGCTCTACTTTCTGTTGTTTATTTTTGGTTTCTGTGATGTGTTGAAACTTCAGGTTATCACTGTTTTCCAGTTTTTAAGTCGTCACCTTGACATCATTACTTTAATGAGGTAAAAACAAGAGGAAATTTTCTAAGACCTATACTGTAGGCACTGTCTTAGTACTGGGGATGAAATTATGTCAGAACAGGCACCATTTGTTTAATGAATTAATAAACTATTGCCTGACTAGAATATTATTCTTTTTTAAATAGCAGTAACAAACTGGAAGAAGTTATGTGGTCTGGCATGTCACATATGATGGTGCACTGGGGCTTCATTTTTATTCCTTTACACTTTCTTCAGAGATGCACACAGTATTTAGCTAATACAGATTGCCCAATTTGCAATAAATTGCATGTCTAAAATGGCAGTCTAGGATTGATAATACCCTCCTCACCTTTCAGTGGTCTCAGCACTGTCTTCTGTGCCCATTGAATTTCCCTCATTGTCCTTTCAATTCTTTTTGTATGGCTTATTGGCTTCCTGTACTGCAGACTGGTTTGGCCCCTTTGGGGACTACTTGCAGGTTTGAGGGTAGGGTCAGGTAATAAAAGGCTTGTTTTAGGTAGTGTATTCCTTTGATTCATCTTTGACTGAGAATTTATAGCTTCTGGCATTGGAACTATTTTGTGGAAAAGGTCCTCAAGGTCATTTCAAAGGTTTTTAAATAATATATAAAAGATGTTTCCCTATGGGTTATTTTTTCCCCCTCTGCCTAGAAATAGTATGAGATATGTGGCTTTGTTGACAGTGTAATTGGCAGCCTCCTAATTCAACAGGAAATTATTCTGTAAATAAAAAAGGGAACCTTTAATGAATACCTTTAATTGGGAATGAATTAAAAAAATTAATCATGGCCATTGTTTCACTTTCTGCCCTGACTGTGTAAAACAACAATATGAAATTTCCAGTGTCAGCTGGAAAGTTACTGGAGCAGTTATGCAAGATTCTCAAGTCTCTCAGATGTGGAAGAATGAAAATCATAAAATCATAAACTCTTCTTTGTTGGAAGAGACCCATCAAAATCACAGAGTTCAACTCCTGGCCTTGTGGAAGACACCCCAGCAGTCACACCATGTGCCTGAGGGCACTGTCCAAACACTTCTGGAGCTCTGTCAGGCTGGTGCTGTGATCACTTCCTTGGGGAGCCTGTTCCAGTGCCCAACCACCCTGTGGGTGAAGAACCTTTTCTTAATACCCAGTTTAAACCTGTGTCAGACCTGAAGGGTCCTGTCACTGGTCACCACAGAGAAGAAAGAGATCAGTGCCTGTCCCTCCTCTTCCCCTCACAAGGAAATTGTAGAGTGCACTGAGGTCCCTCAGTCTCTTCTTCTCCAGGCTGAACAGACCAAGTGACCTCAGCCACTCCTCACAGGGCTTCCCCTCAAAGCCCTTCACCATCCTCATGGCCCTCCTCTGGATGCTCTCCATCTTTTTTACCATCTTTCTTACATTGTGGCACCCAGACCTGCCCCCAGCCCTGCAGGTGAGGCTGCCCCAGAGCAGAGCAGAGCAGAGCAGGACAATCCCTCCCTTGCCTGGCTGGCAATGAAGGACTCAGTTGGCCCTCCTGGCTGCCAGGGCACTGCTGCTCACTCACGTTTAAAATGTCAGTATGTTTTCTATGCCTGATATTTTAGTGTAAATACCTGGAAAGCTTTCTGCTAGTGAACCAGAACTTTCCTGTCTCTTCTTCCTGAGTTGCTTCAGTACATGTTTTTGTGCTTCCTCTTTCCCAAAATCCAGTGGTAGGAATTCAGAAAGGAATGCTGCTGTTGGAGATAGGTGTGCTTTATTTAGTGGTCGCTTTGTTCCATGAGATCTTTTCTTGTGGAGAGGAGATTCTCCAATTCTCCAGTCTGTTCCAGTCTAATGATATTTTTCCTCATAAGGTGAATTTCGGTTGCTTTAGATTAATTACATCAATAGAAAGATGAGCCCAAAAATATATGTTTGTCATTATGATTCTAAAAACCGCACTTAAAATATATTGTAAAGTATTTGAACATGAAATTATTATGTAACTGGGGACTATCTTCTTACTTTTGAAACCCAACTGACAGGCCTAGAAGAGCAAGTAAGCTATTTTAGGAAATTGGAACTACGTCTAGGCAACATACTTTCAGTTAATATCCATGAGAAATAAGACCTAGTGCAGTCTTCTCTTTTTCTCAAGCCCCTTCACCTGTTGCTAAACTGGTTTTCTTCTAAAAATTTTAGATGAGGATTATTTAACCTACTATTTTTAGAACTTTTTTGTTATTTATTTTCTTTTTGTTCCTCACAGGAGAGCCATGTAAGTGAAGGTCATGACCCTTTTTTTCTTAGAAGTAGTTTCAAGAAAGACATTCAATTTTGTATTACTTTGAGAAGGTATCTAATCTCATGCTTGACAATGGCTGAAGCTCCATGAAAGACTGTTTACTTTAAAGGTGTGATGATATCATAGTCGCCTCTTTATGTGTTAGGGAAGAAGGCGACACCTGTTTTCATATACTTTGAACTATCCAGCTATACAGAGCAGCCTGATTTAAATATGCTTCTCTAATTGAATTCAGCAACCTAAATGCTTCTAGTTAGACAGAGGCCATTGGTGAGGGGTTGAAACTAGATGATTTTTAAGGTCTTTTCCTAGCCAAATCATTCTGTGACTGATTCTGTGATTGTGTATTGCATTATGCCCAAGTCTCTTGCTCAATTCAAGATTAAAGCTGATAGCATGAAGTTGAATTTCTCTGTTATACAGAGAAAAGTTCCTGTGTTTAGAAATTTTATATCACTTCCTGTCCTGTGTGAAGTGATATTAAGTACATACGATACGGCTATGCAAAAATATCTGAAAGTGTGGCATGACTATAGTGTGGGTAGGAAGGATGGTAGAAATCCAGAAAGGAAGCAGTATTTTTAAAATTACATTTGGAAAAAAAATTGAAGCAATATTTTAACAATATTAATATAATTCAAAAAAGATCATTAATCAAACCTGGACTCAGAATAACTGAAAAACCTTGTATTAATTTCATAAGAAAAATGTAGGCATGCAAAAACTGTGTTTTATTTACCATTGGATACATGTTAAAGGGAAGAGGGGGCTATTAAACACCTCTCAAGTAGTCACTGTTCCATTTCAAAGACTTTTGTAATTGCAGAACAGTGGTTGTACAGAGAGATCCATGTATCATGGCAGTGAGATTTTGCACAGGAACAGAAGCTGACCCACAAGCATGGGTGGCAGAATTCTGCACAGTTTTGTGAATGTTCATATTTTCTTACAATTGTCACAGCACAGTTTGCAAACTGTGTAAATTGGAAAACTAAGTTGTAGGATACCTTTTTCTATTAGAAGACCCAAGGCAGTAGTGCAGGTTTTGTTAAATTTTTACTTTTTGGAAGTTTGAGTCAAATATGATTTAGACTGCGGGTAAAGCTATTTGGTCTTCTTAGATGGCAGTGAGAATGACTTCATTGTGTTTATCAATCAGAACAGTTCACTGTCAGCCAAGTCTTAAGATCAATTTAATTGCATTCTATCCCTTTCAATTTTGCTGGAGAAACCATTCCTATGCACAGTTTTGTACCTGTACTATTCTGGAATACTTAAGTGCCTAATTAGATTAAATGCCCTAATACCTTCTTGAAGCTGCTCTAAGACAGTGTGAATGTACCAAATAAGTAAAGAAAAATAATTCCTTTCCTTCACAGTATGCTGGACAGCTCATTCCTGGGTGCTAAAAAGTACTGCCATGTGCAGTATGTTACAGTGTGTGGATATATCGCAGCTATAGTTCAGCTGCTATTCCCATGAAAATTAGATTTAGGTGCTTAAAAAAATCACCATTCAGCAAAAGAGGGACCTGAAACAGTAATATATATGCTTTGACAATTTTATTTTATTGCATACGATATTAAACACTCTCAAGGATATATTTTTAAGACCTTAGAAACCAGTACCTTAATTACAACTACTATCCTAATGTAATATGACTCCAAAGTCTATTGCTTTAAATACTAGCTGCCCAAAATGAATTATTTGGATAGTGCAGTGTTTAATCTTTTTAGTCACCATTAATGTCAACTGTAGGATGAAAGGATTTAAATGATCATGTTTTTAAACCTAAGGCTTGAGTACTTTTACCTCTCCGAAGCAGTGGAAGGATAGATACCTAAACATGTTTCAGCTTTCCACCTGGGCTTTATTGATGAGCTGATTTTGCCTATTGGGTAGGCGTGTTTCTCAATAGAATTGAATCAGCTTGCTTTCCAAGGTATTTATATGAAGGTATGAAATAATATATTAGTGACTTTGTGATCCCCCAATGAGCAAATGAATTACCATTCAGAGACATGGCAAGTGCTGTCTCTCGGAATTGAGGTCAGATATTAGAATTAATGTTTTATGTTTCCTGGCTGCAGTGCAAGATGTGTCCTGATTGTCTCATGACAGATCCTTTTTTGTTATGCTAAAACATGGCCACCTGCAGTGTCTGCCTGATTTCAGTGGGTAACTTCTGTAAGCAGCATACGATGCCAGTATGTTCTGGATAATTTTGTGGCCTTGAGCTAAGCACATAACCTTCTGCCAGAGGTGTTTTTTCTTTTCAACTTGTGTAATACAGGAATAATAACACCTACCTACCTCACAGGCATTTTGGGAAGATTAATTAGTTTATGTTTGCAAAATGCTTTGAAGATGAAAAGCACTGTAAGTGCTAGGTAGTATTATAATCTCTCATTGTTATACTAGTAACTTCTTAAAGCAACAATAAGAAGTTAATTGGTTTTCAGGTTCCAGGTGATAAGGATATGTTGACTTTTAAAGTTATTCTATTAGCTGCAAAGTAGTATGAAGAAAAACATTTCACTTTTATTTGATTAGGAGTATACTTAGTTCATGCTTAGTGATATGCACACATGCTCTGAGGTATTCATCTAGGTAAAATTGGCCCCTTGTGGGTCATGGCCTGTAGATGAGCTACAGATCTAGAGACAAAGGGTAATTGTGATTCTCCAGGGAGAAATCAGCCTTGGTTATTGGCAGGACACTGCTTGTTCAGGCAGTTCTACACAGACACTGCAAGTCCATAGAGCAGAAACCTTGTCTTTAACTAGTCCAGTTGCAAAATAGGAGAATTAAGTTCTCGATCATAATGATTAAGGATTCATAAGGTGAGCGAGAGGCCTTCCCAAGGATTTTCAGCCTCACGGAAAGGAAGATAATGTAGAGGGTCTGTAACTGCTCTTATATCTTTCCATAGCTCATATACTGAGATGTATATGCTGCTTCTGTTCATAATAAAAACTAAACGGTGGACTGGGGAGATGAATGGATCCCATGCATGGCTATGAAAGATGACTTCACTATGTTAACATCTACAGAGAGGATAAAGCTAGAGAAGTGTGCAGTTAGAGATGGGATGAAGGGAGGAACGAAAGAAGCTGAAGAGTCCTGTCTCTCCTGTCTGTTGATTTAGTGCTTAGGGCTGAGAGTCAGGGCTGGAGGCCAAGCTGTGAGTGATTGCTTCTTCCATCACTGGCAAATAAATGTATAAAGTGAAGCAGACATGTAAAATGGGAGTAATTTCTCAGAAAGTTCCTTGATGCTTTCTGAAATTAGTTTGTGAAGTGTCAACTTATGCACTTGAGAGCCAGTACTCGGTGTTACTGAGCTTATTAAAGCCAAAAGAGGAAATGGCAGAGCCAAGGGAGCACATTTGCTTCAAGCTTTGTTTTTCGNGCTTTTTGTTTAACTTTTTTTTTTTTTCTTTTTTTTTTTTTTTTTTTTTTTTTGTGCCATAAATATTTCTGAGTGGTAAATCTTTTCATGTCTTCAGCATAATGGACATTTTGCTAGAACATCTAGATTAAAACATTGCTACACTACATTTATTATGGGGGTTCACAGAGTGGAAAGCCTTTGGGGGGATTGTGATGGGCAGTGTGAGTGATAGAGGGAATAAGAGGTTTTCATTTCCGCAGAAATTTTTGGGTCAGTATTCTGTGTTGTTGCTTCTGTTTAGCTACAGCGGTGGTCTGAGCACTTCATTCTGTCCATGCATTGGAGAGTCAATTCCCAGACATGTGGAATACTTCTGTATGAAATTCCACAATCCCAAATGTATGGGTGGCTTCAAATAGGCATGCTGGGTTTTTACTTTGTACCAGTTCATAGCCTGTAGAACTAATGGAGTTTTCTACCATGCTGAGAGACACATCCCTCTGGGTCCAGTCCATCTGGTCACTTGTGGTGGCAGATATGCCTTTCCCTCATGGAAAGGCATAAATAATAGCAGAGTTTTCTCTCCTCCCTGGATGCAGGAATATCAGTAAACCTGAGCTCCAGTTTGTGTGTGTGTGTTCATGCTGCCTCCCTCTTCCTCACCTTCCTTTCCCATTTCAAGCTGTATGTCATGTCATTAGCACCGTACCGGCCTTAATGTGGCAGTTCATAGCTGTCAGATCTGTCTTTGCAGGCTCCTTGCAGGCTGCATATCCATCATCTCTACACTGCTTACCCTTGGGTCATATTTTCTTCACATCTATCAAATTTAGGCTTTTTGTAATTCTTATTTTGTAATAAATGGATGCTTGAATGTTGATGTTTTGGTCCCAGGATCCAAAGATTAAGATAGAGGCCTAAACTGTCTATAGTGTCATTCTGCTTGTGATCAAGATGTTGTGTTCTTTGCTACTCATGGAATTTTGTTTCTTTTCTAAATCCACAAATCCTTTTTTTCCCACCTCTTGCAGCCCATGATTGGAACAGCTGTGCTAGTTGCTCTTAATTTAGTTTGTATATTGTATAATCATAATCATAAAATCAGATTTTAATATAAAATGCCCAAATTTGGAACCATAATGTTTAAATTAATAATTCATTTAGTGGAACATGTTTGCTTCGCAGCTTTGAATTGTGCAGTTGTGAAATTATCTTCAGCTGGCTTTAATCTTACTCTGTGGTAACTTCAGATGGGCTTGATGAACAGCCCTTTATCCTTACACCGGTTCAAGAAGTGCTTCTTATATTCTAGTCTGAGGATTAGGACTGCAGATCCCCCACCACCTCAAGCCTAACAGGGAATAAAGTTATGAGTTTCCCATACCACACAGGAGAGTCTGTGTGTTTGAACCATAATTTGATAGACCAGTGACAAGAAGATAATTGTATTTCATACACATAAATTCTTCCCTACATCTGAAAATAAAAACTTTCCCAGGCTATCTTTTCAATTAATGTTTCCTTGGGATTCTGTAGTAATAACAGCACGTATCAAGTTTGAAATACTTTATTTCCCATTTCCCACAAATATGCAAATATATATGTGTGAATTTTTACTGTTTTTCTTAAAATTGACTTGGGTTTTGAGTCTTGTATCTACTATCAAGAGTAGCACAATAAGTAGAGCTCAGAGAATTCACAGTATCTGGCACTCACCTTTTCAGAAGTTACCAAGACCATGACTTATGTCCCCAAGAGCTTTTAAAAGTCCATAAGAAATGTGAGAACTGTGATTAATATTTGTTGAGAATAATGAGCATTTGAAAATTATATGCACAGTTGATGAGATTTAATGTATTTCAATATTCTTTGTTATTATGTAGTTTACTGGCTATATTAGAGAAGCAACTGTCTTTCATATGAGTTTTACAGCTCCATTCTAAATCAGAAAATGACAAGAAAAGGAGGTTAAGATGGAGAAGTGAATAGAGTAGAAAGGTCAAGAAAAAGAGATTAAAAGGTGATGAGGAAGATGGTTGTGATGAGTGAAAAGGAAAACACAGGAATTAAGAACAGGAGGAAAATATGATACAGTGGATTAGGATGGTTTAAATTTCACAGATAATTTTCACAAAAGCAAAAATCCAGCTGAAGTAATAACAACAAAATACTGCACCAAATCAGAAAATATTAGCATAGGCAAAGCTCTTTACTTGTCAGTCTTCACTGCAGTTTGTTGCATCCTGGAGAACAGAATTCTGCACATACAGCTTTGAAAACTCCCTTTTACTAAATGTATTGTGAGGTTACACAGTCACACAGTGACAGAATGGATGTATCACATCTGTTAGTCATTCTCTCTTTTGTGCAATTGCGTTCTACCCACCTAACGTTCTGACTTCTGGAGACAGTGTTTGTATACTCCCTGTCAGAGTTTTTTAGAGCATCTAAGGTATCTGGTTTGCTACTTTCAAAAAAATCTGTATCCTTTCATTTTCAGCAGATTTGTTATCCTACTGTACATTTATTTCCAAGTTCTTCCTCTCATGACATTTCCTTACAAGTGACCTCATTGTAAGTGTGAGCTCTGCATAAAGAGCTTCAATAGGAGAAATTTATCCCCTATATTGTCTCTAAATATGAAATAAAAAGGAAGTAAATATTTTTCCCATATCAGAGTAGCAGAAAATGGAATGGTCATTGCAGGAACACTTTGATACCAGTGCTGCTTATACAATAAGCTTATTATATAAGTGTTCTAATTTTGAGGATGTATTTGTATGCAGAAATCTGTAGACAGAAAAAAAAAAAGATCTTTCTCCTCATTTGCTTTCTAAAGAAATGAAACTACTTTTTATTAAAAAAGAAAAATTAGGATTAAGAAGCAAGTCAAGGAAATGTAAGGGAGAAGTTGGGTTCTCCTGAGGACCATGATCATTGCTTTGCATCTGTACAGCTTTAGATGTTTCACAGTTTCAAGTTTGGTATAAGTATTTTTGTTATGCATTGTCACACCGTGGTTATAGGGAAATGTGCTTGATTTTTGAATGCCTCAAATGTGTTCTAGGCAGGTAGAAGAAGGTTAAATACAAAGGAGGAATAGATTAGAAAGGGGATTGGCAAGTAATGAATGATGCAGAGAGGCAGATATGGTGTGAAATATTATCAAGAGCCAAACTGAACAGAATTTAAAGTATGAACTTGGGTATGTTTGGGACTTCTGCTTTTTTGGTACTGTGTCCGTCCTGTTGGGACAAAACCAAAGTCAGCAAAGACACACTCACATTATAATTCCTCTGTTTAAAAGCTAGGAGAGTTGGGTGTATTTTTAGGCTAACTAGGCAGGTGCTTTGGAGGCTTTTCAGATTTTTTTCCTATGGTCTATTGTTGCTAAAACCTGACTTGTCAATTTATCATTGGTTAATGAATTAGTAAGGACAGTGCTGATGACTGGAGATGCTGACAAATTTTCTTTTGGCAACTTTTGTTCATTCCTTCTGTTTGATTTTTCACCTTTTCATGGTTTTTAAGATAATATCTCTGTGTTTATATTTAGTATAGCTCCAGCTTAAAGCAGACACTGACAACTGAAGAACCATAGGACCTTTTCTTTTGTTTAGTAGTCCTCTTCAAAAACCTATTCCCACAGATAACATTTCCAAATTGAAGCTTAAGTTATTATGGAGGTCTTTGAAGGACTTCCCCAAAATAGACTGGGGAAACAAATGTAGCACAAGTGCAGCAAGTTTCCTTTTAATTCCAGCTTTTAACTTACAGCTTTATAAAGAACTACACCATTTCTCCATATGTCAAACTTTCTTATAGCAGTATTTGATTAAACTTAAAAAATAATAAAGCACATTTCTAGATTATGTAACCTGTGTGATTCTAGCAGAGAAATATATATATGCACATGATCTTTTAAGAATAATAATTCTGTATATAGACTCGTGTATTGAAAGTATGTTGGTATCCTTTTTTGTATAAGTGATGTCATTAAGGAGGTGCACTAATCCTACGTGGATCATTGCTTACGCAGAAAGTTGCAACATAACAAGTAGGCATGTATGCTGCACAAGCTTTAGGAAGTTATTTTAGATTATTAATTATCTAAATTAAATTGGTATTCCTAGCCAGGAGAAATGCAGCATCTAATAGTTGAGTGGTAGTAAACAGCATAATTGTCTGTTTTTAAAACTTCAGCTCATGACTTATCATCCCAAATAGTCAAAAACTCTCAAAGGTGTCTCCAGAACAAATCTCCTTGAAATGTTGTCTCATTTTGTTTCTAATTTTCACTTCATACATTTTCTAAAAGCCCACAGAGCATTATGGTACCTGTTTATTCTGTACCTCCATTTTTTTTCTCAGGAATTGGCTCATTACAATGGTCAAGCTGTTTTAAAATCTTTATGAACTCTTGAGGCGCTTACTGTCAGTGGGAGAAACTGCAAATGTTAAAAGTGTAAGAAACCATTGAGTAAATCCCTCACATAGAAGTACTTCTGGAAGGATTAATTAGAAACTGAACACAAGAAGAACATCCTCACTTCATGCTCTTTTTTCTTACTGAGCTGATGCAACCTCTTTTCAGCTTTAATTTGATTTCATAGTGTTGTTCATTATCAGGTAAAAGCTCCCAACTAGTCTGCTACCCACTGGGTCTGCATCCCAGTTGTATTCAGCTTCCCCTGGATCCTGGAAAATTTCCTGTTTTCATTGTTCTGAAACCTTAAGATGATATAAAATTTTTCTATCATGTATGTATGATTTCCTTTGGGATTTGAATTTTTGAATTTCTACAGAAATAAACATTTCATTTTTCCATGTCAACTTCTCAGTTTGGGTTTTGTGTGTTGTTTGGGGTCTGTTTTGTTTTGCTTTTTCATTTGTGTAGGCAACTTACATGGACTACAATCCTCTTAGTGAAGCTCTTAGGAAGGCTTTAGGTCAGAAGATTATGGAGCCTGATGATTCTAAAGCTGTTACAACATTTCTGGGCTATATTGTAAAACTTCTGAGTGACATGAAAAGCTCTAATATATTGAATGGGATGACAGGGCAGTACTCAAACCTTTTTTGTTTTGGCTGTGCAATGCCATTTTGTGAGGTCTTTAGCATTCAGAAGAGAGGGAAAAACAAGATATTTTACGTGAAGATAGGATGTTGTAAACTTCAAGTTAAAAATCCATGACTAGAAGGTAGGTAGTATGCTATGCCTGAGACCAAGTCTCCTGTGAAGCTCCTGAAGATGTTCTGGAATGCCTCAGGTGGTTTCACTGAAGTGCTTATGACGAAAAAGGAAGTGTGTGTGCAATAGTCTGTACAAATCGCTGTGCCTGAGTGCAAGGGGCGTTTTCAGTGGGGGAGCAGGGCGTGGGGCAGCTGCAGGGTGCGATGTTCTCCTGCTGCTGCAGCTGCTCTGACTGTGGCTCAGGGGCCAGTGGCTCTGTCTGTCTGTCTGTCTATCTGTCTGTCTGCATCCTTCCTTGCCTTCATCACCATGGCATCTCTCATGGTATCACCATCTCTCAGCACCATGGTCCTCTGGGGACCATAGCCCTAACACCTTGTCACATTGAAGTCAACAGCTGTTTTGTTACTGACTCAAGTAACCTTGTCTTTGGTCAAAATACCTTGTTCCTTTCCATTTTTCTTCTCAAAATGCTCTTTTTAGAATAAATAAGGTGCTGCATGTACAAGTGTCTTTACACCTTATCTACTCCATATGTGTGTACAGGCACCTGTGTACATACACAAGTGCACAGAGGCTTCTTTTGTGTTTGTATCTGATTTTAGGCCATTGTTTGAAAATGTAGATTCACATACTAATGTGTCAAATGCATAAACCAGAGTTCTAAACTGTCACTCTTAGCATATATCTACAAAAATGCAAAATAATAAGCATTTTAGACACTTTACTACTTTCAGCTCTGACCCTATTACCACTGGGCGGTTTGTTTGGCCTGTTTCCTTCGCTGATTAGTTTCAGCTCTCATAAAACCCAAAATTCACATGGCATGACAGCTTTAAAAAATTGCAAGATACTATCCGTGTGCACGATAATCCCCTTTCTTATACCCTTGACACTGTTCAGACATAGTCATAGATATGCTTACTCCTTTATATTTACCTCACCAGCTATATTTTTGTTAAATGTCTATTCACAGCTGCATAAGAAGTAGTTTGATTTGTACCTAATTGTAGTAATTGATTTTCATTATTTATGGAAGTCATTGTCAGAATTCATTTATGGTTCTGACTGTGAAGAAACTTGCAGCAACAACTTCAGGTGACTGCAGGAATAAAATTATTAACCAGATAATTTTTAAAAAGTCAATGACCGGTGCATTAACTCAATATTTTAGGAATTATTTGCACTTCTGTATTCATACTTTTGCAATTCTATTTATTTCTCATGTATAGAATTCTGTTCTTGATATATTATAAGCTTTAATTATCTTGCTAGGGTGTTTTTATGTTAAATGACTAATTATGGAGAAATTAGGATGTCTGTCAGATTCAAATAATTGAATGTGTGTCCTAATTTGTTCTCAGAGCTGTGAAATAATTGTGGGCTAGGGTGGAAAAGTATTATAGATATAGGTATGCAAAGGAGCTTGCCAAGTGTCTATATATCATAAAATGTCTTAAATCTACAGACATAAAAGTAGGATGAAGACACAGCCATTAAAAAGGCAGTCATTTTTGAGTGTTGCATAATTTAGACACTCTAAGTTATTGAAGTGTCACAAGTTTATTGCACCTAATTTATTAATACAATCATTGGGATTCACTTATGTCTCCTGCTCTGCCCCAAAACAGGCTAAAAGTCTGTTAAAATGCACAGACTCTGCTTCAGCAGTAAAAGTGTCAAATGCTTCCCAAAATACAGTGACATGAAAAATAGCAATTTTACTGTAGTACTTGCAGGTAACAGGTGGCCGTGTTTCTGTTTATTTGTATTTGTGTATTAAAGTAGGGCAGAGAAATCAAATAAAAACCAGGTGAATTTTGTTCCTGTTTAGCTTTTCCATTGCCACATTAGGTGACATTTGTATGGGGAAAATAGCCTCTTGCTTTGACCTCTAACAAGGACAAACAAAATACCCTCCCCAAAACCAACCAAGTAAAAATCCTGACAAATACTTTGTTAAGTGCTTTTATGCTTGGAAAAATAATTTTTCTTTGAAAAAAGGAAAAGTTTATTTTTAATCCTTTCATGTACTGAATTGGCTTTTCTTAGTTAGGAGGTTCTGTTTTGTTTATTTGCTACCCAGGATCAATTTTGATGTGTTTAAGCAGTTGACAAAATTCTGCTGAGGCAAGCTGGAGACAAAAGAATCCACTTGATTGCAATACAGGTGGAGTTTTGACAAAACACCTTATGTGATATCTGAGACAATTATACACATGAAGAGTTTTTACTTTTAAATTCTTTAAAATCAAATAATTAAAAATTTCTCATCTTCTGTTATCTTTTTTTCCCCTAATCAGGACAGAATTTTACCCTAAGGCAGTTAGGAGTTTGTGAACCAGCAGCTCGTCGAGGACTGGCATTTTGTGCGGAAATGGGGCTCCCCCACAGAGGTTACTCTATCAGTGCAGGGTCAGATGCTGATACTGAAAATGAAGGAGTGATGTCTCCAGAGCATGCCATGAGACTTTGGGGCAGGGGGGTCAAATCAGGGCGCAGTTCCTGTCTGTCGAGCCGTTCCAACTCAGCCCTCACTCTGACTGATACTGAACACGAGAACAAGTCCGACAGTGAAAATGGTAAGTTCTTATGCATATGCCCATATATAAATGAATGTTTGTTTGCTGTTTTGGCTGATACTCAATCATTTTAAATCATTAAAGGAATGGCCTTGAATTATTTACCTTCTCTTTTTTTTTTACTCTCCTCTTCTCATAAAAGTTAATATTCAGTATCAATCCAAACTAATGCAACCTTTGGGTGTGATGCTTTAGCTGTAATTTTGAAAGAGTTTAATCACAAAAAAAGATTAGTTCTCTATTATCTCAGGCCATTTCACCTGTTACCCTCTGGGGAACAGCTAAGTAGTGATAAAGTTGTTCCCCAGGATAGCTTGCATTCAAAAGTTTCATTGTAAACTGTTCTTCAAGACATCTTGGAGAAGTTGCAGAATCTTAGAATGGATGAGTGAACTCAAAGAATAGCTTATTAACAGGGCTCATGTGGTTGAAAAAGAAATTTGATTGTGCTTTAAACTTCTTAGCTGTTGAGAGCAATTGGAATTGTGGTGAAGAGGGACATGTGGCCTTTGATGTGCCTGGGGGACCAGATTACTGGGCAATTAAAATCTGCAACAAAAATCTTAGCAGCTTTGTAGCATGTGGGGTATGACCATTGTATATTAAGTCTCAGAGTTTAAATGAAAATAGGTTAATACAATTGACTGATTCATTTTTAAAGCTTTTCAAAGGTTTTTTACCTCCTCTTGAGGTTATGAACAGAATCTAATGTGGTGTTAAATGCTGACTGTACCAATCTTAACTTTTATTTGCAGAAGATTTTCAGCTTTGCTAGAACTAAAACAATTCTTCTATTAACTTCATTAATTTCTATGTGAAAAATTGAAAAGAGGACTAAAGAAAAATGAGTAATAATGAAAATTAGTGATGGCTATTGCCTGCATGGCTACATGTCATTTTATTAATTTATTGAACCTGTCTGCTCAGCTGTACAAAAGTTAGAGCAATTTTATTGCTATCCTTCGGCAATGACTGTAACACATGGTGGGAAACAGCTGTGTAGGTATGTATGTATGGAAATGCTTAAAAAATTAATGCACTTTTATTTTACACTGCAAGCAATAATATTTAGTCCTTCCTGTTTATTATTTTAACTTCAGTATGAGAAAGCAAAACCAAAGCTGTAATTTGCTGTTATTCATACTTATTTTTCCACTGGTGGCTGTTTCTACATGAAGATGCCAGTGCAAAACCACTGTTTCAAATGGGACCTTCCTTTTGTGTTGGACTTAATGCTACATGGTACCTGAGCAGAGAGCTCTCAGCATTCACAGGTGTCTTGTGTCATGCTTGGAAAATTTGTCTTGAGTCAGAGGCAAGTTCTGAAAGAGGAAGACAGGAGTACTTGCCTACCACCTTTTGGCAGTGGAGTTTCTGTGTGATAATGCTTGGTATTTCAGCTGCAGAGCAATCTAGAATAAGTTGTTGATCAGTCCTGTGATTTTGAAATGTCTGTGGTGAAACAAATTCTCTTGACCCTTTTGTAAAACCCTTGGTAAATGAGCTTGAAAATACATTTTTATGTGTACATGCATGCACACATTATTGCCATAGGAAGTCATAAGAGGTGACTGCTTCAGTGGTACCATAGGTTTGGTATACTTTTCAATAAATTTTTTATTTACAATTTTTTAAAAAATGAAATTATCTGATTACAATGTGCAAAAACATCCTCCATCAGCTGAAATTTAAAGTGTTTTGTTTTTACATGTTTGACAAGACTGTGAATATGTAAAAAAATACATTATTCTGCAGTGGTTAAAATTACATAAGGAATGTCTGGTGTTTGATACAACCTCAACGAAGAGTTTAGCCACTAAAAAGGATTACTGTTGATTTATTTATTAATAGGGGGGCCAGCAGTCCAATTTAAGAATGTCCTCGGACTGCTGTGAAGCTAATGAAATTCTGATGGCTCGAGAGTTCCCTAGGGTTATGAAACATCTATAACTTGGACCATGTCATGGGTCGCTGTTTCAGTGGAGATGTTAAAATGGTGAAAAGCTTTATCTTCTTTGGTATTTTTTTTCTCTGAATTTTTGTTTCCACTGAACACGGAAGACTTGGCTGAGAAATTACTTTATACACGTCATTGGAGTTCAGTATGTTTAATGTTTACAATAGAATAGAAAATACAATTTAAAGCCAGGGAAACGGTATCGCCCTGGCAGGCACAGGTGCTCTAATCAGAGGATTAAACTGCAGGTGCAAGTTTTGTTAATTTATGGCATAAAGTTAACAGCTGTGCCAGTATACTGTTGAAATCTGACAAATCTGATAAGGCTTTGAAACCAAAGTGAGAGTTAGGACAAGTGCTCTGTACTGCATCCCCCTCTGCTATGCAGGGAAAGATCCCTGACTGAATTTTGATGGAATTGTTTTACAGGCAGTTTTACATTTCTATGCAGCATGTTTACCGCTAAGGTAAAAAAGGAGCAACTGGTGATGATGAGCAGAGCACAACACCACCAGATCGTACTTCCCTCATCTAAAGACCTCACTGTTAAGCAAGAAGAAATAGTTTGTTGAAAATACGAACCTTTTATTTGTCAAGGTCTTAATAGTATGTTTCTGAAATCCTACAAAAGTGACCTAAATTTTTAAATCAACTTGGAAGGTTTAGAAGTTTCTTTAAACAAATAATATTGCACATGATCAAGTTGGAAAATTTTAAATATTCTAAGAACATACTGTGCCAGCAGATAATTGGGTTTTTTTGAAAACGACATAACGTATCAAACATAGGGTTAATAGACGTATTCTCACATCAAAGGCTGTTTTAGGATATTGCTCAGTAAATAATTTTGAAAAGAAATATTTTTCTTTGACTTCATTCAAGTTCTATATATGACTCTTGGCATCATATTCTGAGAGATTTGTCATGTCAGCCTGCCTGAAGGAGGGCTTGCATCTGTTAATCTGGGCAACCAACCAGTGTCATGTACAGTATGATGTATCTGTTAGAGCACACTGAGCATGCACATCCTTTTTCAGGCTTTCTTCTCTATTCTCCTTGCAAGTTATTTCATAAATGCTGCATCAAGAAATTTATGTTGGTAATTGTTCTAGGAGCTGTTGCTTTGAAATACAAGCTGGCTGTCTCTTACAAGCTTGCCAGTAATTTCATGTTGTTAAGCTGTTCTAAGATTACTAAAGCTTGTCTTTTAAACTGGATAAATATTCCAGGAGAGTATGAGCTAGAAGTAGTAGTTAGGCTTCAAATGGCCCATTTGCTTAAAGGGTCAATATATTTTTAAGGTATCTTAGAATCCACTTCTAAAATTAAATTATTTTTTAAACCCATTAAACTGCAATCCCTGACTTAATGAGACATCAGAAGGTTAATAAGCAAAACATGAAACTTAATTGAGCAAGTTATTCCAGAAGTGCAGTACCTTATTATTTATTTATTTATTTATTCCTTCCTGTAAAATCATATCACTTCTTTTGTTTATGCTTTTTGTGTGCTGGCCTGAAAGTCAGGCTGTGGCAATGATTCTGACTGGAAAGTCACTCACATAAGACCTAACTCTTTGATCATGTCCGTGTCACCTTCTACTCCTTTGGAAGCAGTAGTGATGGTGCTTCTGAAAAGGGATGGGGCACTCCAGATTCATGCATGCCACGTAGCTCACTGCCACAGAAACTACCTGGGCACACAGAAAGTAGCTCTGATGGCATTAGAATGTTATTGTGGGGTTTTTTTGGGGTTTTTTTGGTGGTTTTTTTTTTGGGTTTGTTGTTTTTTGTTTTTTTTTTTGGTGAAAGTTTTGCACTGATTGGTGTTTGTTAGAAAACCAGAGGAGATCAGGATGTAGCAAAATAAAAATAATAAAGGGAAAGAGGGAGTCAGGTTCATGGCCTCAGGCAGTCATGCTGAATTGGTTAGATAAGTGGTTTGAAACTTAGACCAATTTTTCGTGGATACAGAAAAGTAGATATTGCTGGTAGATTGTTTATTGCTGAGGGCTCCTCCAAAGAGAAAATATCACTTTATTAGCTGCATGGGCACCTACTTGCTTCCTCTCCAACTTCAGACAGTTTCTGAAGATAGCATTGTTGTGAACCTAATACTGTCTTGTCCTTCCAGAATGATGAATTTACTGGCATTCAGATCTCTGAAACCCAAGAAATACATTGGTAAGATACTTGTCAAGACATTTTAATCTGTTGTCTCTAACCCAATTCATCTATAACATAAAATTGAACTCTGCATTATTAAATAATGCACATAATTCAGGAAGTAGTGTCACATGCTTTCACCCATTTAACATCTTTATGCTAAGGCACAAAACTTGATTTAATGAACCCTATTGAATAGTAGTGTACCTGCTAGCCAAATGCTGAGCCCACTGATCAAAACCAGCCACATGGCTGGTGAATTAATCCTCATCTTACTGCTATACCACCAATTACAATTTCTTCACTCTTTCTCACAGATTTCCATCTAGCAATTGTCTGCTCCTCATTAAGCATGCCAATATGTCTTAAATCTTGCTTTGCTGCCAAAAAATTTCATGACCAGGAAATCAATCTACTTTTGACAAAAGTCAGTTCTGAAATAATATTTAATATTTAACAGGCATACAGATTTTTCTTTGGTTAGAGAGACATGGAACAGAAATCCATAAACAAAAATAATTATCTGGTTTTCTGAAATTAATTTTCTATAGTTATGCCAGTTTTCAGATTCTATTACGATAGTAGTCCTGTGGATGTATGTTGGTTAATAATATCATTGTTAATGCAAGTGAAAATCAAGTCCATAATTCCTTTGGCTAGTGGTAGCCAATGAGGCAACAACTGGGCTGACCTTTTTGCAGTAATTTTGTGTGATCTCCTGGGTTTTATAGATCTGAGTGTCACTGAACCTGCTGTTAAAGAAAATCATGAGAGTCCAAAGGACCATCTTAATTAAGGTGGAGTCTGGCACAGACTATCAGGCCAGAGGATGAGGCTCTTTGGCAACACTTGGACAAATTTTCTGATGTGCAGGTTTAGCTACAGGTGATACAAATAAAATTAGAATTGGGATCTGGAAGGAAAGACAAAGCAGAAAATTTCAGAAAATTCGCTCTTGGCTTATAAATCTTTCTAATGTTATGGAGTGGTGAAAGCGGTGTTTAAAGGCCAACTGTCATATCTCAGGATTTGTCCAAAAATCTGAATTTTAAGGGGAAAAACACCATGCAGAAAAAGGAAGGAAGGTCAAATTTCAGAGGAAGAGCTTATGAAGATGTTTCAGGGGGACCTTGGGGAGGTCTGGACATACAAATAAAGTTGACACACAATCAGTAAAAAAGTAGAGTTGTATAGAAACATGAATACTAAGAAAAAGAAAAAGTTGATTTATTACAGAGCAATGAAAGAAGTCTATATTGTTGATATGTTTTCTTCTGGTTGTCTTTGTTTTTCAGCATTTGCTACCTGAGTAACTGATCACAGAGCTAATATTTATACTCTTAAAGAAAGGATTAGAGGTTGCTTAGATAAAGAAATTTTGTCATGCATGTATAGAGTGTCTACAGGTTCTGGGCTTTTTATGATTCATGTGTGAGAAATCATTGATGGTGGATATGGTTCTGGAAGGTAAAAACAAACAGAACAACTTCAGAAGGGACAAAGCAAAAGGAGCAGAAACCTTTCCAATCAGTTAGATGGCAAGCACCCTAGGGAAAAAAACTGTTGAAAGTTTATGCTTTATAACAAGCAAGAAGAGACATTCTACATAATCTCAGGGCAGCTGTTCTGGTGCTTAACCAATTTCATTGTGAATTTTTTCCCCGTTATATCGAATCAGAGTTCCCTTTGCTGCAGTTGGGACCATTGCATTGGGTAATGGAAGACCAAAGTTAGATTTCTACCTTTTGCCTTTCAAGCTCACTGAGCTTCTCCTCAATTTGTATGCTTCAGCACTCCAGTCACCATGGGCAGTCTTCACTGAATTCATTCCAATTTATCAGTGTTGTACTGGCAAGCCCCAAACAGAATATTGTCATCTAGATGTGGCCTTCAAATGCTGAATGAAAGGGACTAATCACTTCCCAGGGTATGCTGCCTCCGTTCTTCTGAATGCAGCCCACTATGTGGTTAGGCTTATTGTTGAAAGGGCACACTGCTGAACCTGTCCACATGGACTGCCCAGGTCCTTTACTACAAAGCTGCTTTCCAGTGGGCTCCCAGCTAGTACTGTCACTGTGACTACTCTGCCTTTGGAATTCATGAGGTTTTTTTGGCCACTTCTTACAGCCTGTTGAGATCCCTTCAAAAGGCAATCCTGCCCTGCAGTGTGCTGATCAATCTTTCCAGTTTGGTGTCATCCACAAACTTGCTAAGGGCACATTCCATCTTACTCGTTCTCAAGATGTTAAATGTAGTACATAAAAACATCATCCCAATATTAGCTCCTGATGAAGGCCATTAATGTTGACCAAGAGTGGCTCTTTGCCCTGCAAAACACTAATCTTTCAGCCTCTTCATACAACCAGTTTTCCACAAAATGTTCCTCGTAGCTCACCCATTCAGTCCATCTCTCCCCAGCCTGTCTACCAGGATACTCTGGGAGATCACTTTTAAAACCTTGCTAAAGTCAAGGAAAACAGTATCAGCTGATTTCCCTTTATCTGCTGAAACAATTACCTGTTTGTAGAAAGCAGTCAGGTTGTTTTGCCTTTGGTAAATACATGTTAGCTGTTATCATTCTCTTTCTTTTCCTGGAGACCCATCCCAGCATATGAAGGATAACTCCAGCAGTATTTGTTCTATCATCTTCCCTGGGAGACCGGGGTGAGGCTGACTGCCTCTGCTTCCTCATACATTCCTTGCCCATCTTGAAGATAACATGACCTCTGTCTTCTAAGGAGTCATCAGGAGCTTTCCCCCATTGACATTACATTTCCAGGAATCAGTCAGTGGCTTTCCAATGACATTGGTCATCTCTGCCAGCACCAGTGGATGCCCAGCTTGCAGAAGTGGTGCTTTACAGCTCCCACTTCCTCTGCAGTGCAAGGGCTTCTCAACCATCACTGAGCTTTGGCTTCCCCATCCCCATCCTGCATGTCCAGGAAGTATTTCTGTTTCCTCCTGGGTAGGCATCATCTCAGGGTCACAGTGGTCATTGGGCAGTGGTGTTTTCTGTGGTATGGGAGGGTTTCTTCCACAAATTTACAATGTGTCTTTGTATACATATATAGTGCTACTGAAGTAATCTGGCTGCTGTGCTCAGTGCAGTGCTAAGACAGAAGTGGTGTCTCCATGACTGGTTTGGGACTAGATTCTGAGGCAAATGCCAACCAATTGAAGGCCTAGAGCAAGGCTAACCAGCATAACCAGAGGTTTGAAACACACAACAGTAGAAGAGACTGGGAGAGAGCTCAGCCTGTTGCCCCCAGTGTGTTCTGTCTAGGTACTGCGGCTACTGGCAAAAAGGACCAGAAGCAAGCAGTGCAAATAGCAAAAAGTAGAAGTTGGCTCAGACAATGGCATTCCAAAAGTAACTCAGAGAAATAGATTGCTAGGGACCATGTGGCTATTTAATCATCTAACGTATTTTTCAAAGCAATTTTTAAATGCTGCTATAGTTGCTGTCAGTCCCTGACAAAGCAGGTACACAATAGAAATTCTTCACTTCCTTTCTGGGTTTGTTTTTTGTGAGTCAAGAGTCTTACTCA
This sequence comes from Dicaeum eximium, assembly GCA_013396995.1. NCBI lineage: Eukaryota > Metazoa > Chordata > Aves > Passeriformes > Dicaeidae > Dicaeum > Dicaeum eximium. Next base: position 3,010,981 of record VWZP01008835.1, on the reverse strand, counting down.
ACCCAAAAATCAGTCAGCAGGAAGCATGTCAATAAAGTTAAGGCTATAAAAATGTTGCTCTGCAATTTAATATAATACTAATATTTATATATTATTTTTCTCTTCTAACTTGAAATTGTTAACTTTTCATAGACTTTTTTCTCCTCATTTTAAGTTTGATACAAAAATATTGCTCTTCATTTCCTCTAAGCCATATGTGCTCTTCTGGATGTGGAAGGATTTAAACGTGAGGTTGCCATAAGAGAATGTATGCCTTTCACATCTATAAACTGATGATCTGCTGTTTTGATTTGGAATGTGGTTTTGATGTCCTTGAAAAACCACGGGGGTAGCAGTAAATTGTTTTAATTAATGAATTAGAGAGCAACAGATTTGCTGAATCAGACTTATCAATGTAATTATTACTGAAATAAAAAGGAGGGGAAAAAAACCTGTCAAAGCTGTGAGATTATTTGGTTATCATTAGAAAGCAAGTTTCTCAGCTACTGCTTCCCTAATTTCCTGTATAGGTATGTCAGTACCAGGTAGGAATGTATATATACACACAGATATTTATATATTCATCAGCTAAAACCAAATGAATGGCAGAGATAAAGTCTAAATAGTAGTGATCTTATATAAAAAGTAGGATTATTCATATTCAGTTGTTTTCAAGGTGCTTTTAAGATTAATCTAATTTTGATCTGAAATAAGATTTTAATTGCATATTCTTGTATAATTATGTCATATTAAAAAATCGGATAATGATTTCAACCTTAAAGTAAATATAAGCTGTGCAATTGTAAGTGTATAAAAAATAATTGTAGGTAACAGCCTTTGTATGCTGGTCAAATAATAGCTGGAGAAAATTTGTGAAGTTTTGGTTTAGTTTTTTTTCCTACAAAAAGCTGCAAAGGCTTTTGGAATAGACAGTTTTTTAACTCCTATTAAAACCATGTAAAGACTTACTTCAATGTTTTTTGGATAAAGGTTTTTTTCTCTCATACAGATGAGAATTCAGTATAAAATTAAGTTTCAAGCCAGAACTGTTTTGGGTCTTGATAATATGCTGCCTGATCTGTTGGCAAAATTTAAGCTTTTTTTTCTTGATTTAAGGTAATAAGAGTATGAAGTCTCAAATCTCAGGAAAGAAATACTTGTTAAGAAGCTGTGCATTTCATTTTTATTCCACACTCTCCCCCTCATTTAGTACACCCTTTTCTTCCTAAATTATGTCAGATGTTTAGCTATCTATTGTTTTCACATGTATATTGTAGAGAAGAAATGTGGTTTTAGCTCACTGAAACCAGGAGTAATAACTGTTGGGGTTTTTTGCACTCCACCTTAGAAATCTTTCAGTGGAAATGCCTTTGATACCATTGTGGTTTAGTCCAGGTTTCTGTATAGTACATGGAAATTTGCAAAGTTCTTATCATTATCTTACTTTGGTTTTTGTTCTTCGTTCTTTTTTTTTGGATTTTACAATAATGAACCCACAGCTTCCAGTTAGGAAGGGTGAACAATGTAAATTAATTATGGGTTAAATTACGAATATGCAAATGTTTAGTAGGTGTGTATATCTCATAACTGCTGCAATAACATCCATAATAGATAATAGTTTTCTCAGAGTTTGATGATTCTGTGCAGCTGCTATGCCAGATCCATGCTGCTGCTGGCCAATCCCTCCCTGGGGTGCCGTGGCTGCAGACTGGGTACATCTGAGACAAAATGTGAGCAATTCCATCTCTAGTGCAGTACTCACAATAGAAAAAGAAGCTACTGACCAGGGAAACCCAGCTTCTGGATTGTCAGACCACGACAGAGACACCCCACAGGCTGTTTTTCTGGTTGACTATTTAATGGTTGGTTTTTTCTCCTTGTCCTGAAATAGATCATAAATGTGTGTATATAGCCACATATATATGCATATGTAGTCATCCTTACAGCACCTTTTCTTACACTGATTTTTGTCATACACGTAGTCTTCTTAAAGTAAATATGCAGGGCTGAGGACCAGTTGCTTCTTCTTCAAATGACCTAGAAACTTTGAAGTATTTTCACAGTGAATACGTGTGCAGTCATGAGCATGGGCAAGGGAAAGTTATTCTGGTATTTCACATCTGCCACTGAATTACTGTATGCTGGAGAGATTGATTTTCCTCCCTCCCCTCCAGTCGCTGGGGTTTTATTAATGTAATATTTCTATAAACGACTTTAAAGTTACAAATAAATTGCTTTGGATAAGTGCTGATGACTAATGCTATGGAGTCTCAGTCTGCACCTGTGGCGGAGAGTCTAAAGAATTTAGGTTGTTTTGTTTCTCTACAAAACTTGACTTTCTTTTTGCAGTGAATTTGACTGACCTGTGTTAGTCACTCGTGCAGTTTGAAGAAAAATAGCAAAAGTGAGAAGTCTAAGATACTTTGAGGCAAAATTTACTTCTTTGAGAAGGTTTCAGAATTGTCAACATCTTCCTGCTGTTGAAGATGAATATTGAATTTACCAAGATAGTTTATAATCTTTGAAGTTCTTTTGAATATTTAAAGTTTACAAGATATCTGGGTCAAAATGATTTTGGAAGAATATGGCCTTGGTTAAATTGATAGTATCCAGTCTCTTTCCATGTAGATTTAACTAGAATTGTTTGAGCTGCCAAGTTCTTCATTGCATGATTGCTGTATGCTCTATAAGGAGATTTATTTAAAATTGCTTAAAAGCTGCACTCAGAGGGGAATTCTGCTGGCCATTCCCTCAACTACTTTAGCTGCAGAGAACACATGACGTCGTATTCATTAACTGTCTTTGCTGCTTGTTTGCTTTCAGTAGAGTTCTAGGAGATTGTTATATTGTTTTGTAAACTCAATATTGCTGGATCCTGGCTGCTTATGGCAATTGAGATGAGATTAGATGCCTTTGTTAACAGGCCCCAGACTTTAAATTTATAGGGACTAGGCACCATCTGTTCTCAATTAAAGGTCTTGAGCTCTGAAATTAATTCCTTCCATTGGTCCATTAGACTCAATCTTTTGACCTGAAGTCATGATAAGGTTATATTAGCCTCTCGAGTCTTGGAAAAGTGAGGAGTTCACTCAGGGGCAGTGCTGAATATTCCTTTTAGTCCTTGTATCAGTGTAGTTAGAGGGCAGAAAGCAGTGATTGTTTTTCCATTTTACAGGTAGAGTGAGATTTTTTTAAAATCACCCTGGAGATTGAGAGCTCACATCCTTGTGAGTTGTAATAGGACTTGTGCTTCTAAATCACTGAAGTGGTATTGAAAATCTTTCCCAGAAAAAAATCAAATTAATATAAAGAATGTTGACTAAATTCACAGGAAGACTTAATATAGAAGTGGGCTGAGTGTAAAAGTGCATTGTTCCAGGCTTACATTTTTTGATTAGATTAGCTGTGTATTAGCTGTGTTGTGCTTCAGCTGTCTTTCATTGATTCCTTCTGCAGCTGCAAAAGGATGGGGATCTTACCAGAAGTCCCTGCCCTAGAATTGTTCAGCCAGTGCACTTGCTGAATATATCTGCCCTGTGGCATGTAGAAGTTGCAAAAAAGAAATGAATGGATGGACAAATGGGTTCACATTTTTGTGGTTCTAACTCTCCCCTCTTTCTCCTTTGCTTTCTACATTTTACTGAAATTTGAGTTTTTTCTCTGTCAAAATACAGCAGGACAGTACTGTGGAGTGGAAAGAACCTGTAACCACAAGATTTTCAGTTTTGAAGGAAAAGCTCCAAGGTATCAAATAGCTATGCTGGTTACTGGCAGTTCCTGTACATGTAAAAATGTATTTTAAGTGTTTCAGGATCTGGTAGTTCATCAGCAGACTTTGGGTTTATTTATACAGTGCTAGTAATCCTCCGTAATACAGTTTGTAAGAGTTTTTGAGACTCGAGGCTCTTCAGTGTCCTGTGAGTGTTCCTGTCTTATCCCAAAATGCAGTTTATTAGAATGTTTTCGGATCTGCTGGCCATTAGGCAATGAGTAGAAATCAGCAATGAGAGAGTTCATATGCCTGTTTTTATTCCTATGCAACAATCCCTATGACATTAAAAAATACAGCTAGGTAAAAATGATTCGTTTGTCTGCTGCCTGCAATTAGGAGTTCATAAAGATTAATAACTTGGAAGTTAGCTATTTTTCAACATTACTTAAGCTGGAATAATGTTGGAGTCCCCATGACACAAGGCATTATTTGTCAAGCATGGCTTAGATGGCTCTGTGACATGTATACAGATAGCAGAATTCAGTTTCAGTTGTTACAAATACTCAGATCCATTTTTGAAAATACAACTTAGAGTTCTTACCTTTTTCCCAAATGTAACCTATCATATAGAACTATTCATGGAACTTACCCAGAAAATACTGGTGTCCACTTTGTAAACATTAACATTTTCCTTATCCAGAAAGTCATCTTTGCACTTCTGGGATTTAGGGAACACATTTAAACTACTCTAACAGAGTAGAGTAACAGTGTCTGTGTACTTTTAGTTAGCAATTTGCTTTTTAAAAAAGTTCATTTCTAGTTTTACAAATTCTTTGTTCTTTGCAGTATCAAATGCATTGATTTTTATTAAAAAAGTTAATCAGCTTACCTTCATTCAGAATAGATTTTTGTTCCTCTGATCAGCTCTGCACAATTGAATTTTTCATCCTCTTTTCTGAGGTATTTCAATGTTATAAAAAAGCATTAAAGAGAATTCTGATAAATTATTCCTTTAAAAAAGATTCTACTGCAATGTACTTTTGTTGAAGCTGGAGAGTTAATTGAACTGAGAGATTCCTCTTTTGTTTTCAATGATAAAGGTGTCCATGCTTGGTAAATACAGGAGCCAATCCGTCATGGGGAACTGGTTCCCTACTGATTCTGGTTACCCCAGAATCTATAATATGAATGTGAAGTAACCATTTTGTTTTGATTACTTGAAAATCCAGTTTTCTTTTTTATTTTAAAGTAGAGTTAGTACACTACAAGGTATGAGAAGAAGTATTTCACAGTCATATATTAAAAAAAAAAACAACCAAAAAAAAAAGGCTTTCTGAATGTTTTTCTATCATGCTGTCTGATTCTGCTTTTATGGAGCAATGGTGGTTTTTCCCAGAACCTGTTAAAAATCCAGACAGTGTAATATTTTTTTATCCAAATGCATGATTATGCTGTTTTGCCTTAAAAAGCAAACAACAACAACAAAAACCAAACAAATTAAAAAAACAGAAAAAACAAAATTAAAAAAAAAAAAAACACAAAGAAAAACCCACACCAAAACAAAACAAAAAAAAAACCAAAACAAGAAAAAAAGCCCAACCCTTCCCCTCCCAAAAACCCACAATCTTTTTTTCCAGTGTGGTTCTACTTTATTTTTTGTTGTTAAATCAAGCTGACCTAATATTTTGTGAGTTGTTTTTGTGTCTGTATTACCTCAGGCTGTGCTCTCATCAGACTTCACAAGCTAAGTGGACTTGAGCTTTGGATAGTCTGTGGAAATAATCAAAGAAAATGTACCATGCTCCTGGATGTGATGATAAAGGCTCATTATGTCCATTAAATTTGGTCCTGAATCGGTGCTGAGTGTTCTGCTGTGAGTTCCAGTTAGACTCTGTGTGCTGATCACTTGTAATTACTAAAGCACAACTGTTAGCTCAGCTAAACTCTGGTTCTAGGGTCTTTCATTCTGCTTATCAATTTCTTCTGAACTTTACATGAGGGAAGCCTTCAAAGCAATTGCTTTGAAGTAAGAGGCACTTTAATGAAATCTTGATTTGGTCACTAATTTGCTGTATCTGCACGCTGCTTAACTTTTCTGGTTTTGTTTTCTCACTTATGAATGAGCATCATACTACTTATTTTCTATCAAATTTACTAACTCTGCCTTTTTTAACTTCTTGAACTTGAAACAGTTGGGAGTGTTTTTTGTATATATATAGGTGAGTGGGTGTGTGTTCATCAATATATATAAAATGAAAATACATTTGCAGTAACTTTACAAAGGGCCTAACTTGTATAAATTTAGAAGTGCTTCTGAATCCTGCAAATAATCTCTTTAAATTTTATACAAGTAAAAATACCAAGGTGGATGCAAAAACCTAGACAATTTCAGGTAATTTCAGATGAGATGCACAAATTATAAGCATTTTAAGATGCTTGTGTGTGCACATTCTGAATAAATCCAAATATTTTCATATATTCTTAAAGTGCATTGCTATTGCTAATTGCTGTTACTGGAGATGTGTTCCTTATCTATTTGTACTGGAGTGAAAAAGCAAAGATTGTGTTACTGCCCTTTCTCTGGTTACATGCCACCTCCCATTACAGCAGAGTACAGCTGAGATGGTATTCTTGTACAGGCTTTGGCTAAATTGCTACCAACTTCCTGGATTAATTCTTTTGATTTTTGATTATGTCAGTACTGTTAGATCAAGTTCTGACATTTTTTACACTCCTCTGCAATATAATTTTTACGTTTTCTCTTATCTCTTGTTCGGGGCTCTTCAACCTGAGGCTTCAAATTTTATCGATTCAGTAACAGATAAATTTTCTTTTTTTGGAAAATGGGCACAAGTGTCTCCATCTCCTGTTTTGGAGAGCTGCACATACTGCCTTGCTCAGTGTGCTTGATATTTTCCCATAGAATGCATAAAGCCTGAGGGAGAGGAGATGAAATTATGGAATATCTGGAAATTATGGAACTATCTGAACTGGTCTCATCACATCTAAATGAAGCAATGGCAATCCTCTACTCTTCTCCCATTCCTCCAAAAGCATGGGAACCACCAAAAGTTTGTTATCAGGTAGATAAGCCAGATTCCATTCTTGCACAAAATGAACATGCCACATTATAGTCAGCCACTGATTCTTGGAAATGGAGGCAGATGCTTGCACTTTTGGAGCCATAGGTGGGTATCAGGAAGTAGCACACTCAGCCTTGTAGGGACATTGGATGGAGATTTACTCCTTTCCTGCAGTGGATTGAGGAAGAATAAAAGCCTCCAAATTCCACTGGTGACAGAAGGTCCAAGTTGGCTTGCGTTCTACCAGCCATGTAGTACTGGGACAGCTGAAGCAGCTGCTGCCACTGGAACACCTGTCATTACCTGTGCTGGACACTGCAGCCCATTCCTCTTTCTTCTCTCCCCCAGATGAGTTGGACTGTTGTAGAGTAAGGAAATGTCTGCCCTAAATTTGGTAGTTGAAACTGTGGAGAGGAAAGCCAGGGTTAACCAGGCGCAGGTAGCAGCCCTGTCTGGTCAGAGCATTGCCTTTCTCTGCTCTCTGCCCTGACACCGTACTGAACGTGTCTGCTGTGCTGTATTTCCTCTGCAGTACCTTCCCAGGACCTCCTCAGAGTCGGCTGTAATCAGAAATGGCCTCATTTGTTTTGCAGCTGTGGAGGATGACACAGCAGAATTAAAGAGAAAATGCTTGTGTTCATAGTATTTCCTCATTCTGAAATTTAGGAGGACTTTAGCCTGTCAGGTGTCTACATTTGAAGAGAGTCAATAAATCCATACATTTATTAGCCCTTCTCATTCTGGTGCTTCCATTCTTCAAACTCCTCTGGTGTACAGCTTTTTAACTTGCATGGCTCACTTCTGCAAGAAGTATTCCATTTGCAATTTCACTGCGTGGCGTGTAATATGGGACACAGGAATAGAAGGATTTTCCAGACAGCTAAGCATTACAATACATCAGTTGTGGAAATGTGCTTGAGGAGGAACCAAATCCTTGTGCAGATTGATTGACATTGCCAGAATTCATGTAAAGCATGCAGCATCAACTAGGATCTCATAAAAGTGATGACATATCAACTGATACTGTTCTAGATTATAGACTTGGTTGGAGCCAAGCGGACTGGGAGAGGGAAAAAAAAAGTGTAGTCCTGTGAATATGGATAGCTGGAGATGTGAAATCATGCATGCATATGTATTGCAGCTTTCAAGACTTCATTTGGCTTGAGTTTGTGTACTGCCCTTCCAGGTACCACCTGAACAGACTGATATTATGAATGAGAATGATTTAATGGAGCAAGATACAGCTTGGTGGCTGGAGGCTGTGAATATGTGGAGAGTTGGTTTTTTTCCCTGGTTGTCACTATTCACATCAAATGCACTAGGCAGGTTGAGAAACTTGCAGATACAAGGGCAGTGATGTTGGGATGAAGACAAGTTGCCTAGTCTTTCTTCCAGTTTTTGTACTTTGTCAGACTAAGTGTTCTGCACACTAAGTGTTCTGCATCTCTTCAGAGAACAAGTCTTGGAAAACAACACGCTTTTAAGCTAAAAGGATGTGACATTGATTCATCTCATCTTTGCTAGGAAGGAGTCTGCCTCAAAGGAGATCTTATCATATAAACCCTATTTCCATGGGTTCTGCATTTTTACAGTAGTTAAATCATGACTTGGGTGTGGCTGTTTAAGAGGTTTATTTGAGCAATGTGAAAGATTCATTGGCCACAGAAGAGAACACCAAATTAATTATTTCTTCTTCCTGTGTTGGTTTCTTTTCCAAATTGTCATAGGAGTGTCCAAGCTTAGCTGGACAAGGCTGCAGGGTTCTGGTTCCAGAAAATTTAAAATACCAGAGGTATCATCAGTTCGCTCTTGTGCAATTGTGTGTTCAGAACCAAGGTCCTGTCTGATCCAGTAATTTGGGCTCACCTTGAATGTCAGTGGCTTGAGCACCACTGTGAGTTACTGTTCCTTGCGGATTCAGGGAATCCCTTTTCAGAAATCATGAGACTTCTTCCCTAAAGTGGATGGATTTTACAAGTGAGATTTGGAATGTTTGGATCCAAATAGAGCTTCTGTAACACAGAACCTAGCTAGACGGGAGCTAGTTCCACATCTGCAGTATCTGATGGTGAAACTCTGACACCAGGTTTCCTTAGGAATCTCTCAAAATTGGAAACAGCTAACCTGTGGAATACTGTGCTTAGTACTTTTTTCCTAGAGTTTGCATTTTCTAAGTGACATATATGGCTAAATTAAACGTTAAGACAATGGACTTTTTTATTCCATTTTAGATCTTACTGCTTTCCCTGGAAAAATGCAATTAAAATCAGTAAGCATATAGATAGATTTGAAATACATGAGTTTAGAGCCTTTGTACTGAAGAACTTGCAGTTAGAAGTCTTTAAAGTAGGCAATAGACTATTAAAAGTCTAAACAAAGTGCTGACTAAATTCATTCAGAAACTAAATTATTCAGCAGTATCCAATACACATTGTCATAGCATGAATTTATAACTCCTTACTCTTCTTGGGAGCATTTTGTGTTATTGCTGTAACTTGAATAGTAGGAACTAGATTATTCAGTCACTTCAAACTGATCTGCAGAAATTGGATATGCATGCCTTCAAGTTGCTTCCTTTTCTCAGGTGGAAAGAAAGTATTCACATATGTAAATGTGAATATTTGCAGAAACTATTCCTTTCTGTAGCCTAGATGACTTTCATGATGTTTCCATGATAGCATACTTCATAGAAACACAAAGATTAATTCTAAGATCTGGAGAATTCCTGAAGGGTATTTAAAAATTAGTATCTACACCTTGATTTATTCAAAGGCCTGTAATAGAATTATCTAGACTTTTAAAACATTATTCACATATAATACCACTGTATTTAAGGAATTTTAATTGAAAAGCTTTATAGAAAGCATTTTGATGTGTCTGGGTATATTAAAAACTCAATATTGAAGAATGCATCTAAGAGTAAAAAAGTTAGCAAAGCACTCCCTTGTGCTGTGATTAATTTGTATATTATCAAGGTCTTTATTATGAATGCAGTTCCTAATGTAGGCCTGTAATAAACGGAGTGTAATTGAATTTTCAATATTTTGCCATCAGGGAGTGATTTTCTTACAAGACCTCTGCTCCATCTTCTGGCTAATTGTCAGCAGTTACTCAGTATTACTGCATTAATGTCACCAAACAGTGAAAACAGAAGTTACCTGCTTCCATTACATGAAAGGATGTTCCAACCCTTGCCTATTTACTGATTTTGATTAGTGTGCCATTAGTACTTGCACCTTTATTAACATCATGAACTTTTTTGAAATTCCAGCCTTGGAGACAAACCAAACTTCTCATAAATTTGTCTTCATATAAGGTTTCAATCAACTTAAGTATTCTACTTAGCAAAAGCAGAAGCAGCCACAGCATTGCGATTGGACTGACGATCTTAAAGGTCTTTTGCAACCTAAATGATTGAATGATGAGGATTTTCAGACACACTAGTGAGAACAACAGCTTTTTATGTCACACATGAGTAAGTGTTGTGTTTTGTGTCTTAGCAAATGGAGTGATAGATTTGGGAATTTTAGAAGGTACATTGCCTTTCACTCTGCAAATAAAAACAAACAACAAAATTTTGTTAGGAACAACAAAATTACAGGCTGCTCTATATGCAGAGGAAAGGTGAACAGTCCACCAGTTAAAGAACCAAGGGCTGAGGTTTTGTGGAGATGTGGGTTCCACTTCTGGTCAATATTTTCATGGAGATCTTTGAATATTTGGAGTAGTTTTATTAACTTTTGCTAGCAGTTATCAGGCTAGGACGAGCCACAAACACTTGGCTGGAAGGGATTAATTAGCATTGCATTCTTCATATACTGGGCTTGTGAGCATGAAAGTGTCGTTAATAAAGTGCAATTCAATTTTAAAGTAGCAATAATTAAATCATACCTTCAGGATGGGAGAACCCCTTGACTGGTAGATATTCTGTAGGTAAGAAACTAAGTACTGCAAGGGATTGTTCATAGATGTGAATCCACACAGTAATAATTTTTTGAAGGGAAGGAAAAAAAAAATCTGTTGGGACGCAAGCCTGAGTGTCTTATGAAGTGATCATAAAGCAATTCCCTCTGCATCTCTCAGCACTTGTAAGGCCTCCCTTATAGTGCCACTGGGATTCACAAACCAATAAAGTTTTGGACCCAAGACATTGGAAAAGTAACAGAATAAGCTTAAATCAAAAGTGCAGAGTATTTCCTCTGAAGAAATAATGGCCTAACTGCTGGACTTTTTCAAGAAAGGAAATTGGTGGAAAGATCTTGTGCTTTTCCTGAAACCTAGGAGGCCAATGGTAAGGAGCAGGGAACAGCAGTGTGGGTCGTTCTGTCAGCAGGTCAAGAAACAACGTGTTAATTGTTGCAAGAGAGATGTGCTTGGCCATTATGGTAGCTAAGCACTGTTTGAGATGTCGTGGAAAGGCTGTGAAATCTGTCTCCCAGAGGTTTTCAGACCAGGTTAGTGTTTTATTAAGAATGGATAATCCTTCTCACTGTCTTGTTCATTCCTGTGAATCTTATCCCTACAGATTTCTATAAACAATGTGTAAAAAGAAGTCACATTTTGAAAGCTGACAGAAGTAAAATGTCTAGCATCTTTCACCTGTCTTGGCTAGCTGCTCTTAAAATAGTGTCTAATAACAATGCATATCTGTTATTTTTAACACTTTCACAAGCTGGACTGTTGAGAATTGTTTTGATAATTTATTTATTTTCTCAAACACCTGCTGGTTTGAGAATTTGCCAGGTTGCTTGGCATCCAAGTGCTGTATTTTAGATTCCAGCCCAAACTTATATGTTGACATGAGAAAAAAATAATCCCAGACCAGCAAATGTTTTTCTTACAGGATCCTACTAGAAAATCCACAAATGCTGCTAAGTGTATTTACAACCTAACAAATGAGCATCTGTGTACAGTTATGTAAAATCAGTAACTTTCTTCCCATTGCCTTCCTTGTAGGGGGAAACACAAAGAAATGTGAAGACAGAGGAAGTGCTAGAGCAGGAATTGCTATCTATACTATGCTCTCTTCCCCAATACAATACCCCAATATAATCTCTTTCCAGTGCTTTTTCAAGCCAACCAACATTCAGAAATACTGTAATGGGGCAGGAGCAGTGAGATGAGTGCTGAGAAAACAGGGCATAAACAAAAGAAGAGAGAGAATTAATTGGAAATGCTGCCGTGTGGTTTGGACCATTGACAAAATGGGGGCTTATACTTGTGCTTGAAGATGTGAATGGGTTCAAAACTCAGGTAGGAGAAGTTTTAAGTATGCCCAGTCCTTGAGGAAAGGAAGAAACCCAGGCATGTTTGTAAGATGAGAAAGCTGGCAATTCTCTTTCTAATGAAGAATTGGAATAATAACTTCACATACAATTAATCAGGAATATTATATGATAGTATAGTTGTTAGTCATTATGAAAAATTAACTTATATAAGACATAGACTCAGTAGCTGGATCATAGCTGTAATATCCTTAAAAATGTGTCCAAGGTAATTTTGAAGGTCAAAATTAAGGTACAGAGCCCACAGTCTATCTCCTTGTCATCCATTAACAATTACTTGTACTTTGTTATTCAATATAATCAATATAATTGTAAAACAAGCACCTGAAATTCTATGTAACATATTGTAATTGTACCTGAGCTCTTCTTCCAGCATAAAGAACCTGTATGCTTTTGATTCTTTCAGATTACTATGCAAAGAATATTTGCCCTGAAAAGACATTATAATAATTCTATAGCATTCACATGCCTCCTGGAAAGCTTACAAAAAGTTCAAAGTGAGGAAATGCCTTCATTTCCCCGCAGTCTCTTTTGGCATGAGCATTAGGACTCTGCTTTTATCAGACCTGTCAGGTCTCATGGTTTCAGTGGGAGACTGATTACCTCAGAAAGGTTTCTCTGCCATTGCTTTTGTATCCACAATACAGGAAAATACTGCTGGAACATCTTGTGGCACTGTAACGCCTTGGCTGATGCCTACTTTTGATGGATAGGATCCTACAACAGTCTTACAGCAAGTGGAAAGCCCTTGAAATGGTGTGATCCTCTGCTTTGGCCTTGCATTGCCATTCCTCTCCCCTTGTTGTGTCACTGTAATCTGCTCTGTATAAGAGCTGGCATGTTTCATGAGTTTCATCTTCTAGATTGCTTTAACTTTATAAATCCTCTTCCCAAATTTCCATATTGACAAACAGCTTTTCTGTTTCATACCTGTTACCTGTGAGCTTGAACTGTTTCTAAACCTTTTTTTTTAAGGTGTCGCAATTCATCAGCATTTCTACAAAGCAGATGATGGTCTGGCCCTTCTTCAGATGCACAGCAGAAATGTAAATACTGGTTTACTAATTGGGCCAGGTACTTTTTATAGGGAAAGCAAGTATATATGAAGTTAAAAGTATTGTCTTTTTCAGCTAAGGAGTTAAGAATTGCTTGTTAAGTACATGGGCATGGTGGAAGGCACATGTGAAGATAAATGTGAAGATTTTAGTATCTGGTTCTTAGATGAAATGTGCTCGCTGAGAAGTGGGGATTGAGCTATTTCAGTTGAGATCTATCCACTTATTGCCAATAAGAAAAAAAAAATCAGTAAAAATCACTGCAAGGTTTTGAGGTACATTGCTACAGCTCCTCAGCAGCAGGATGGTTTTGGTAGCTAGAAGGTAGACAATAATTGGACTGGAAATTGGACAGTGAAGTCATTTACAATGACAACACACAGAGTGAGAATTACTGCTTTGGTTTTAAGTGTACAGTATAGTTTTTGAGGCTGATGTAAATTGGAAGAAAAATTTGCAAGTGGTGAGAGGCTTAAAGTGGCTCTTGTTTTGCCAGCCTGGTTCAGTTCCATGAATGGGGGATATGTCAAATCTGCTGGGAGTTTCTGGAAATTCTCAAACTATAATTTATATCCTTGAAATGAATTTGCATAGCTCCTGTTGAAATAACAAGGATATGCAAATATCAGTGTGAGATTTAGTTGTGTGCTGTGTTTTTTGCTTTTCAGGTGGATAATGAGTCTCTTTTGGCCCATAGGGTGAGAATCTCATGATATATAACATAGAGCAGACGAGATCAAACTAGGAGAGGGGTGCAGGTCAGGGGAATAGCTGAGCTCCTCAGGGCCAATGCTTTATGATTTAGGTCTTCTGTGCATAAGGGACATGACAAAACCCCAGTTGAGAACTCAAAATGTAAAGTTTGGCAGTTAAGTGAATACATTTTTTCCCAACATCACTTAAAGCTGCTACAAATGTACCACACAATATGTACTTGGTATTCAGCTTCTGGAGCAGAAAGTATATCTCAAAAATTGTCAGTAAAACGTGGAAAAAAACAATTCCATAACAAATAAGCTTGCCCATTGAAAGCATAAACTGCTCTTTACTTGTCATTTTTGCGGCTGGAAAAGGTATATTGAGAAAATAGAGTATATTGAGAAATTACATCTATCTGTTTCCATATATTGTTATAAATAAATATACAAATAGATCTTGTGCATTTCTTGGTTGCCTTAAGAAATAATGTTATTAAAGGAGAAGTGAAACTGCCTTGAAAATAAAAGCAGCTCTGACTGTTTTCTCTGTCTCCTTTATTCTTTCTCTTGAGGAACATGTTAGTGTAAGTGTAGTCTGTGTTTTCTTTGGTTTTAAGGTTTAAGATGTCAGTAAAGATGATATGTGTTTGAAACTACTTGCAGTTTTTTGCATTGCTTTTTCCCACTCTTTTTAAATATCATCTCATTCTCTCACAGCACCCCTGAGTTGTAGTGTTTTCTAGGTCCCTGAGATCTTGTCTATATTAGCACAGTACTTCTGATAGATGTTTTTGTTTCATATGCTTAACTAATGCTTTCCAAATGCATTGAAGCAGATGGATGTTTTCTGTTTGACTTAAAGGATCAGTATAGGTGGGATTCTTGTCCCTGCATGAGTTCTCTGATAATTGTGTCTTCAGCAGATCTTGATAGAGGATCCCACACACCCCTCCCCCCCCCCGCCCCCCCCCCGTTTGTTTGGGGTTTTTTAATTAATTTTTATCTTTTCTGTGAGTATGCAACTGTAATCTTTATATGCTCCATCCCTACAACAAAAAATGGACTAATGATTTTTTGGTCATTAGATTTATGTCAGCTGGTTTGGGGTTTTGTTCCTTATAGCTGTTGCTGTATTGTTTTGTGTTGCTTCAAAAAAGAAAATCAGTGATTTCTTTGTTTCCACAAGTACTTCACAAGCATAAGTTTTCCATGTGTTAATGTCAATCTCATTACTCAGGCAAAATTACTCAGGAAGGATTTGACTGAATGGAATCTACGCATTCATGATCAATGGAGAGGAACTCCAGAATGTGGATCAAGTATTTTGGGGCAGATGTAAATGTTAAGGTTGATTTTAGGTGAAGTTTAGGTTTCTAGCTGTGTGTGTGTCTTTGACTGTAGAGAAAGCATTAAAAAAAAATTACACCTGAGTTTAATTGTGTGTCTGGACTGCCAGGATCTTAAGTCAGTTTAGAGGAAATATGTTTTGGTTTTTTTTTTTTTTTTCCCTGGTGTAAACTGTCATCTTTTTCTTATATGGACAGAAAGTTCCTGTATTATAATCTTTTTTTTTTTCCCCATCACACAATATTAGACAATGTGCAAGAGTCAGGTCTATTGCATATATAATGTTATTTGATTTTCACTTGTTCTGCTTTAAAGTATGTTTCTAGCTTGTTTGCCTTTTTTTTTTTGCCATTTCTTCCTATGTAATCTCAGAAACATATCCTCCATGCCATGTCATACATATAGTTTTTACTTGCGTACCGTCCTAATAAAAATTGCTTCGTTAAGATCCTAAAAAGAATCATGGTTGTTTAGCATGTTCCTCATGATAGTAGCCATCAAACCCAGGCTACTGTTCTTTTAGTGAAATAAGAGAATGGGTTTGGTTCTTCTACTAATAAAAGAGTTAAGAAAATGCTTCCACAGGCAATGCAAGTTTGAGTTTTAAAACAAGCCAACAACCCAAATAAGTTTCTAGGCTTTCAGTTGCCACTGAATAATCACTGACTGCTATAATTTTAAATTAGTCACCTTAGCAACTAATACCTGATGTGCTGAAGTGTGAAAATATGAAATGCAAAGAAAGCACAAACAAATACATACATGCATATGTTAGTTCAGCAGAAAGAGTGCCAACATCGTGCATGTGTGTCATTAGGAACAAATCAGAAACACCGCGATATTTCTGCAGATGCAGGGAGCTGGAGTTAATTTTCTATCAGAAGGTGAGTGTTTAAAGGTCGTTTCCCAAAGCATAAGTCAGATTCTTTGGAGATGCATCCTTTAGCTTCATCTAATGTTTCATTGACTGTATGAGCATTAAACTGGGTGAGAATGACAGGCTGCAGTAAGTGGATCCCAGGTGGGCCCTGGGATCTGCAGAGGCAGCTGTTCCCCAGCCCCGATAACTCCTTCAGATTTGCAGATCCTTTTGCATCTGACATGGCATGCCAGGCCTTTGTACTGCCCACTGCTGATGTTTTAAAGGAGAATGGCTTAATAATTTATTAACTGCTACATTTCCTTTGGGCTTTATCTGTGTGATGCTGTTGAGTCCCTGAGATGTGTAAATAATAGAAGTTAACAGGAATACATTTTTTAAGAAAGGCAAAGCTTTTAAACTTCCCTTTTTTTTTCCCCTTCCCTCCCCCCCCCCCCCCCCC